>PRKT01000311.1:142801-157959 GCA_003671525.1 Saccostrea glomerata
AATAATAATAAGAAACAGAGTAAAAACAATATGTTCCCCAACTTCGTTTGGGGAACATAATAAGAAACAGAGTAAAAACAATATGTTCCCCAACTTCGTTTGGGGAACATAATAATAATAAGAAACAGAGTAAAAACAATATGTTCCCCAACTTCGTTTGGGGAACATAATAATAAGAAACCGAGTAAAAACAATATGTTCCCAAACTCCGTTTGGGGAACATAATAATAATAAGAAACAGAGTAAAAACAATATGTTCCCCAACTTCGTTTGGGGAACATAATAATAAGAAACAGTGTAAAAACAATATGTTCCCCAACTTCGTTTGGGGAACATAATTAGGCATTTTGAACTGTTTCATGGTTCATTTTTTTATGCTTTTGCGTGATCATGAAACAGTCGAACTGTTAACCGGGCCACAGAATGAACTGTTGCCTGTTGAAAGCGTCATCGTGATATTCAAGCGTTGTGATGATAAGGACATCACTATTTACCTGCTCTATAATTAAATTGAAATAAAACACACACACAATCAATTTATTAAGTATAACTTTAAATTATTAAATATTAATTTAATCTTTATATTATGTTTTCAGCTAATTAATAGACAAATCTGTGAATAAACAGTATTTAAAACTCTTTATTGATTATTTGTGTGTTTTTATTCCAATTTAAATAATTATATAGTAGGTTAGGTAATAAAACACTTATTCAATGACTCTCGGTGAAACAGTCAAACTGTTGTCCCTCGGTGGTGGGGAAGACCTGGGAAACTGTTGCCCGCGGCCCTCGGCCTTGGGCAACAGTTTCCCAGATCTTCCCCACTACCTCGAGACAACAGTTTGACTGTTTGCCTCGTAGTCATTAAATAAGTGTATACTAGGTAGACATGTATTTCCATATTATATATATTTTTTGAATATGGTACGCTTTCGGCCCAGCTTTCCATTTCATTATTGCTAAGATGGAATTAATTTTTTTTTGGTTGAAAACAATGTAATTCATTAGTATATTTATATATAATCAAATGAAAGTTGAATGTAAAATTATGTTTGATCATAATCATATTGAAGAAAACCCACATACACTTCCCATACAAGTCCATAAATCCGTATTATTAAACTATGATACGAATTCAATACACATTTTAAATTCTAAGATGGTCTGTCATTTTTAAAAAGTCAAAATCAAGATGAGAATGCATACGATGATATTTCTACATTGAAAAGCATAATTCTATATACGTATTTATCTTTCAGCGAAATAAGTTTGCTAAGCATTTCACCATTGAGAACATATAATAATGTTTTGTTTTTTTTGTAAATTGAACTTTTTCACGAGTATTATGTACCTTGTGTAAAACTTTCTTAACATATACGAAATAAAAAAAAAATCAGAAAATACAAAAAGAATATTCTGTTTGTGTCCACAATTATATCTTTAGCTGATATGTCCCGTATCAACATATAATAACACTTATTCCAGTAACAGTTCTTTTCTTCAAGCTTTCACAACCTTGGAATAGTTTTACCAGTTGTGTGCCGATACGAGCCACTGTGCGCGCGCAATGACGTCATTACTATAGTCTCCACCCGTCGTTCCGACATCAAGATCCGCCCAGGATCTTACGTTACTCACCCCAAAGTTATAGGCAGCTACACCTCCTGTAAAATTTAGAAATCTAAAAAAGCTAGCTTAAAAATTTAAATACAATGTATTTTGATTAAATGAAGGTCTGAAAAAGATCATTAAAAAATTATACGAAAGTTCAATTTTAGGAAAATAAATATACATCCTTTTATTATTGTTCAAATTATATACTTTAATCTTGTCATTAAGAAATACGCAGCATTGTTAAGGCTTGAATAAGGGGGCGGGGCCTAATTTATACGGGAAAAGTTTACTGTGACGTCACACAAAAATATGACTTTTATGTATTTCATATAATACCTGAAAATGAAATAATTTGCAACTTTTAACTGTATTAGCATAATAAACAACATTAAAACATCAATGCATTTTAAAATGTTGCTAGGTAAATCCCATGTAGCTGGTTTTAAACAAAGCACTGATTGCGATGAACTTGTATATATGACGTCATTTTGGTAAACATGACGTATTTCATGTACTGTGATGGGCAGATTGAGGATTTTTTTAACAATGAAAAATGCGTTTTATTATAAAACGGAATATTATTTACAGGTTTTAAATAGTCGATAAATACCAATGTAGATCCTTTGTTTACTGCGATTATTCATTAACTTTCAAGAGAATGTATTTTATTATTTATGTCGTGTTTTTTATGTACAGGTTACGTATATTTTACATCGAGATGCACCATAAAATCGTACTTTCGCAAGGGCATACACTGCAGAGATCTTAATCATTTTTTGAATATAGATAAAGGATATTATCCTTAACTGGAAAAGTGCTGCTGCTTTCTTTAAATCGAGGGTGTGATTTCATAAGTACACAAAATATTTGGTAAAAGTCTAATTTATTTTGACATTGGCCTATTTACTTGAAAATTTAACTATTAAAACGCAAATTCTATACAAAGCAGCAGCAAATTTCAGAAACTACAAAGTATGCAGAAACAATTAATAGCTTAAATTTTTAATTTCAACTACGGTATGCCCTTGCGATATTGAAATTTGTTAATGACCTACATTTAGTACACATACTATGCATTCATCACGTGACTGTCCATCGATGGGACTAAACTTCATACAGTACAGAGTGGGTAATATTATGCTATTTCCATAGGTATTTAAGTTCTGTGCTAATAAAACAGCTTAATTGAAATAAATTCAATTTAAATTAAAATCCCCCTTTTTGCACATCTATTTTCCGTTGATTTCTCATAGTAGGCCTTAACAGTGCTGCGTAGTCGATTTTCCAAATTATACATGATATAAGGAGCCCTAACGTGTAAATATATTTAAAATGTGACATACATGTTCTCTGTTATGCAGAAATAATAAGGCTAAGTTCTAAAATTTCCCGTCAAATTAATATGATTGTAAAATTTTTGGCATCTTGCCTACTGGCCATTAGGCTTTTCCTTGTGAGATGAATATGATCAAATCTGTTTACTTACATTTGAAATAAATATACATGTATAAGGAACTCGCCTATGATTTTAAATTCCGTCATGGAAAAGTAAAAACGCCCATCACTTATGACTGATTTCCAACTCTACCTTGGATGTGTTGCTGTGGTAACCAGTTCGGAAACTTGTCCTTGACCGCCATGATGTTTGGTACTAGTACGTCTGTAGTCATCATTCTGATGTGATCACAACTGTCAAACCTGTAGGTTGTGCATGTCACTCCATACCGACATACGGGGCATTTTCGGACATCACACTACATGTACATACACAAAATAAGTACGTTCATGTACTTGATGTTTTAAACATTTTCTCTCGGTTAATAAAAAAAATTATATTATATTAATTTATCATTTTCCAATACTTTTGAATGTTTGGTGCTAAGTTTGATATAATTTACAATAATGTTCCCTGTGACAAGACCATCCCTCAGGCACCATTTATTTTGACCTTGACGTTTGACTTAAAACTTTAACCTTGCGAAAAGTTTTCAGCAGTTTGCACTATATAGCTAGGGCTTTCACATTTCATGTTCATGTATATTCGTTGAGACAGGATCTTTCTCCAGGCATCATTTAGTTTGACATTGGGGTTTTACCTTCCTATAATTTTTAAACTTTAACTTTATCAAAAGTTTTCTATAGTTGGCACTAAGGCCTTCATATTTCACAGGTATACCGGGTATTGCTTGAGACATAATCTTTCTTTTAATCCCGACATTTTTGAATGACCTTGACCTAGGAGTATGAGTTGCATTCCTTTGCCACAAGTTGCAATACGGGAGCATTTGTGTCTCTTTTAATTACAATCTGATTAAAATCAAATCCTTTGATCCGCTCCCGTAGATCGCTTTTGTGTAGCGATCTACGGGAGCGGATTAAAGGATTTGATTTTAATCAGATTGTTTTAATTACACATTTGGTTTAAAGTTGTTTCAATGTAATGCCAAATATCGGTGTATTCAAAAACATGATCCATAAAGGGTTAGTGAAGCTATGCAGAGTTGGGCCTAATGTTTAACAAAGGAATGATTAGATTAAATTACTCAGTATTAGAGCAACAAAACCACAATAGAAATCTTGATATTATGCAAGCGTTCCCACTGATTGAGATTATTTCCCACATCCCTCTTTTCTGTATAGAAGCTTCTTATCTGCTCCATGTGTCTACTATGTTAGCTTTCAGACTGAAGCTCACCTGCATCATACCATAGGCATTGTGGTTGTCTCCCCATCCATCGGGGGTGAGTGAAAATCCAAAATTAGATTCTCGGCTGGCGACACCCGCTATTACTGCTGGGTGTAAACCTACATCAACACAAAAACAGAGGTAAAGAAACGAATATTTCAAAATAAACCAAATACATGTAGATTTAGCCAAATGACATTATGTTAACGTACAAACTTCATTTCCGACTTGCAAAAAACATCCATGATATTTGTTAGCAAGAGTGTAATGAGCATCCAGTTCCCTCCTTGATTCCGGCACTCCTACAACATAGATATTTATTATACCTCATTATAAATATTCTAAACAACGCGTTATCTGCTTGGTTCTAAGTTATCAGGTGATCAGGCCGTAAAACTTCATATTTCCCGCTCGTCGGCACGCTTTTCATCATATTCCACCTCTTCGGAACACCTAGTGTATTTTCCCGCAATATAGTTCTCGATCGTTGAAGGAAAACTCCAGAGAGAAGTAGACGTCACAATGATGATAATGTTGACCAAAGGGTTTTATAGTTACTTTACGTTAAAAATGAAAGTGAATTTGAGAGCGGTGCCGAATTTGAAAGTTTATGTTTATTTTAAAGGTTTTGCTAGTTTCGGTATAATAAACAATTCATTGCATGAATGTTCGGGAAACATGAAGACTTATTCAGCCAAGAAATATCATTTTATTATCTTGGCTGAATAAGTCTTCATATTTGCCTCACTATCATGCAATAAATGTATATTATAAACCTTTCCCTGACTCAAATCGAGTGATGCTTTATACGTCTATAAATATTAGAAATATCATTCAAATGGAAGGTCTGTTATAACAGTAAATCGATGACATATATGTAGTTTAACTGGGTAAAAAAATAAACCATTGCGCAATATTATACATGTAGATATAAACAGAACATATGAAGTAACAGAAATTTGCAAATATTATGAGAAGAAACATGTGAATTATTTAATTAGTTGTACATACCTCCTGACTTTCTTCCGGACGGATGTAAAAGCATAAAATCTCCGAAACAATTAAAACCTTCTGAAATTAAAATAATGATTGATAAAATACCCCTGTTTATTATTTTATTACTTAAAGGAAAGAGACAGTAAAGTTTGAGGCACCGTTTTGGTATTTGCTGCCACAGAGTGATTTCACCTTTCAAAGGGTGAATCACCTTCAATATTTGTTATATCATTTTTTTTATTTATTTGGTGATATTTCCTATTTGTTTTAAATTGGTGTTATCGCCAATTCAAAATGAATTAATTGATAGTTTCTCTCTGTTTTAATTGTTAATATTCACAGAAATTGTCTAAGTCTCGTCACCTGACTCAAGAGAATTTTCGATAACATTAACAAGTTATAAAATGAAAGTGAAAGTAAACAAGATTTACAATTCTAAAATACTCTTTGCAGTCGTTATTTCATGATTAATCTGAAAAAGTGATATCACATATTCAAATGAATATGTGATATCACCTTTCAAATTTAATGTGATATCACAGATTCATCATGATGAAAAAGATGGTATTACCCTTTTGAGTAGGTGATATCACTTTTTCGAATTTATGATATCTTATATAACAAAATCAAATGCTGCGAGTAAAATTAATATAACTTTAAAGTAATTTACATAGGCATTAAAAATGTCTCAGATTAACAAGGCAGGCCGAATTTTCGAATAGGTGTTATCACTTGTTCAAATATATGTGATATCACCTATTCAGCTCAAATGGGTGATATCACCTATTCACCTCTTCGAATGAGTGACATTACCTATTCATCTATTCATTAAGTCATCAGTATCACAGATTCGAACACTGAGGTGATATCACTTGTATGAATAAGTGATATCACCCATTCAATTTGAATGAGTGATATCACTCATGCAAATAAGTGATAACTTATGCAAATAAGTGATATCACCTATTCGAATACAAGTTAGATAATATTATACTTTCAGGTGAATTAGTTGAATCTGATTCGTTGAGGAACATTTGTTTAAAAACACTATTACCCGCTGAATAATGAACCCACGCCCTCCTGCGTAGCAACAGTCAACATTGCTTGACGACGGGTGATATTCCAAAAAAATAGCGACTGCGCAGAATTTATGCGCGCACGGTTCACTGTTATATGTATTTGTATAAAACATGCAGTATAATATGATAAATATTGCATGTAATTGTGTATAACATTGAAAATTTTCGCCCCTCGAAAACTATTGTCAACCTCGGCTGCGCCTCGGTTGACAATGGTTTTCTTGGGGTGAAAATTTTCAATGTTACACTCAACTACATGCAATATTTATATAATATAACTAAGTAAAAGGCAATAATCAATACCAAACTGGCGCCTCATAGTAAAATATCTAACAAGTACTCTGTTTTAATTTATGTATAACGATTAAAAAATAATGGAAGTACGCCTACAGATGCATGTTGATTTATTACTGAAGGCTGACAGCTTTCTGACACGTACGCCTTGATTTAGAAATGCGAGTAGATAGGTACGTACGTGTTGATTAAGGAATATTAGCTTACCGATAGGTGTGTGTTGACTTAAGAATGCTGGTAGTTTTCTGACAGGATTTAGGAATCTCTGTTGGTGCTTGTTGACAGGTGCGTGTTGATTTGGAATACAACACTGCCGCCCTGAATAACCATTACACAGACCCTTTTGATATGTGCCTCGGCAGGTTAGATATGTAGGACCACAAATGCCACCTTTCTGTAAGCAGGGTCCATCTCTGTCTAAAATGAAAACATGACAATCTAGTAACCACAAGAATTTACGATTCATTAAATAATTTACAGTTCGGTGAATTCTCCGTTTTCCGGACGCGAGGTTTACCGCATGAAGGAAAGGCGTTATATTCGAGGGCGGTTATGTACCTGTAGTAACATTATAGTGTGCCCATTTCCTGATCGCATTATACAACGTGTAGCCGGGGCATGTGGTATCCCTGACGTCACGGTGGCCGTACAGACTGTAGGTAGATGTGATTGCATTCCTGTAAACGCCACACTTCAGAAGTTTACGAGCTGACGTCACTGCCGGTGCGGGCGGCATTGTATCGTTGAATGTTCCAATGAATGCTGCAGCCAGCGACACGTAATTATAACGATAGGTGTGTGCTCCCACGCGGTCCCAGCCGCGGCCTTCGTACACCTGACCATCGCCACCAATCAGAAAACTGTAAGCAATGTCTTCCCAACCTACAACGATAACATTATAGACAATTTTTTAGGCAAAAGAAGTTATCTTCATAATTATTTTTTATGTATTATTTGTATGATTTATTGAAAGTGATTAATGTAAAAAAGATGTAGGTATAGTGTTCATAAAATGAACCTGCCCCGGTCGTTCATGTGAAATCGTTGGATGGCTCTCATAACAGCTGAACAAGATTCCGTATCATGGCACTGGTTAGTCTTTGTGTCGGTATGGTGTATGAAGAACATGGTCATTGGTAACGTCAGATTCTCTATCAGTTTGGGACGAGCCGCTCCCCACGTATCACGTGATAAAATTGGAAGGCCCTGACATTCTCCTGTGTCTTGTACTGAAGGTTAATAAATCAGATATCAGTTATTTTTTTTTTTACATTATTAAGTCAGTTAATCCGAAAGTCACTTAATTCATGATAAAAATCTTTTCTTTTTAACTCATGATATATCCCTTCCTTCTGGATCAGTCCAAATATAATCAAAGACACCCTTTTTACTAATTAAGTACAGTAAAACTAAAAAGTACGAACACGGATATAGCGAAATCACGGATATAGCGAAGTTTTTCTGGGTCCCCGGCAAAATTCTTAACAAATTTTGTAAAATCTTACGATTATAACGATCTCTGATATAACGAATTTACGGATATAGCGAACTGATTTTGAGTCCCGTTGATGTTACATATAATAAAATTTACATCTTATATAACGAACGAAAGATTTTAAAAAATTGATAAATTGAACTGACTTTATTTCCTTTTAGCATTTGCATATAAAATTCAATTGCAGATAAAACCTTTGTTATCGAAGATATGTTGTGTAATATTTGCTTCCATAACACATTTGGGAGTAATACTTGAAGGAAAACATGCATATTGCGAATTCGCTAAAATGGTTATTTTGTCATTATATGATGGTATTTTATCATTATATGATGGTATTTTATCATTATATGATGGTATTTTGTCATTATATGATCGTATTTTATCATTATATGATCCTATTTTGTCATTATATGATCGTATTTTGTCATTATATGATGGTGCTTTGTCATTATATGCTGGTATTTTATCATTATATGAAGGTATTTTGTCATTATATGATGGTATTTTATCATTATATGATGGTACTTTGTCATTATATGATTGTATTTTGTCATTATATGATGGTATTTTGTCATTATATGATATTTTATCATTATATGACGGTATTTTGTCATTATATGATGGTATTTTATCATTATATGATTGTATTTTATCATTAGATGATGGTACTTTGTCATTATATGGTGGTATTTTATCACTATATGATGGTACTTTGTCATTATATGATGGTATTTTATCATTATATGATGGTATTTTGTCATTATACTACTTTTCATTATACTACTTTTCTTTATACTACTTTTCATTATACTACATTTTTATTTATACTACTTTTCATTATACTACTTTTCATTATATGCTACTACTTTTTCGTCATTATTTGAAGTCTCGATCATCCAGACGCTTGTCTCTATTACACAAATTCGCTGTTCCTAGACTGGCAGTACGAAATCGAGGATCAGACAGGCAAGCCAGTCTAGGTATCGTAACAGTATTTCACTTGGGTTCATGTCAAATCATGGCTGACGTTAAATAATCTCGAAATGATTTTGATACGAGACTGGAGTGAATTTTTTTATGAGATGAAAAACAACATGTAAACTTCCTGTATTGACCAGATTTATTAAGATTTAGTGCGTGCTGGTTTTTCTATGTACTGTCAAGAGTGGGGAGTGATTAGGCCCTGGACTAGATTTTCAAACACCTGCTCGACTTCGACCGAAACAAAAAAATCAGTTAGGTCATTTAACATATAAAACATTACATGAAAAATGCTGGCCCCGGGATTTTGAAACATCTTAAGCTTAAGTCGATCAAAATATTTATTTTGTAATAAAATGTTGTAAAGTCAAGCAGACCAGAATTAAAATATCTTTGATATTGTTTCACAGAGATGTTTTTATATGCAAATGAAGATATTATATCATAATTAATAAATATTTTATCGTCGATTAAAAATTTGACTTAAGTCTTAGTTTGTTTCATGATCCTGGAGCCAGGAGCTTAAATTCAATGTTCTCTGTTCATTACTGTATAAAATATTGTTTACGCATGGTCTCTTGAAGATATATTATCGAACGAAAGAAATTTTATAACATATTATTTCTTCCACTTTTTGAATTTAAGCAAACCACGTCAGACAAGCTTTATAAGAAAGCTAATACTTGTAAAGATTTTAGTACCAAAAAATACATAGCCATGCATGCAGCAAGGCACGAAAATTTGTTTCAGTTGAAGTGAAGCAGGTGTTTGAAAAACTAGTCCAGGGCCTAATCACTCCCCACTCTTGACAGTACATAGAAAAATCAGCACGCACTAAATTTTAATAAATCTGGTCAATACAGGAAGTTTACATGTTGTTTTTCATCTCATAAAAAAATTCACTCCAGTCTCGTATCAAAATGCCCGATTCAGAAGGGAAGATACCGGGATTATTTTGCGTCAGCCATGATTTGACGTGAACCCAAGTGAAATACTGTTACGATACCTAGACTGGCTTGCCTGTCTGATCCTCGATTTCGTACTGCCAGTCTAGGAACAGCGAATTTGTGTTATAGAGACAAGCGTCTGGATGATCGAGACTACAAATAATGACGAAAAAGTAGTAGCATATAATGAAAAGTAGTATAATGAAAAGTATTATAAAGAAAAATAGTATAATGAAAAGTAGTATAAAGAAAAGTAGTATAATGAAAAGTAGTATAATGACAAAATACCATCATATAATGATAAAATACCATCATATAATGACAAAGTACCATCATATAATGATAAAATACCATCATATAATGATAAAATACCATCATATAATGACAAAATACCATCATATAATGATAAAATACCATCATATAATGACAAAATACCATCATATAATGACAAAATACCATCATATAATGATAAAATACTATCATATAATGACAAAATACCATCATATAATGACAAAGTACCATCATATAATGAAAGTTCTCCACATAAGGCAGTTACGGCGTTCCATAGCAAATCAAATTCACAGGTCTTTGCTTGCAAACTTTTTCAGGTAAGTCAAAAAAAAAATCTCTGGCTGCTGCCCCCCCCCCCCACCCCACTTTCAAAAACGATGCTGCGTGGCTGAACATCTCATAGAATACAACAGGGTATGTTAATCATATATCTTTGGAGCGATGTTCAGGACAGATAACCTACTTTGAATTTTTGGAAGGCAGCACTTCTGTGTGGCAGCCCCGGTACAGCTGGCGGTGATATAGGAACCATTGCACTGTTTCGTGTCATTCTGACATTTTCCTCCCAAGTTAGAGCACGAGTTTATATCATCTGAAACAATTTTTGATGAAGATTTTTTCAAATATTTTCTTTTTAATTACAACGGTCAAATATAATTTTTATTGCATAAAATTTTCTTGTAAGTAAAAAAAAAAACTTTCGGTGAAAGTTAAAGATTCTCTAATGCAAGTCAAATTTCAACGTCAAGAGATAAAAAAAAATGTAAAAAAAAAATTCTGCCAAAGTTTTCAAAAGTAGGTCAATTTTCAAGGTCAAGGCCAAAAGGTTAAAAGTGTTGTTATCCGAAGAATGGTCTTGCCACAAGAAATACACCAGTATAAAATAGTAAAGCCTTAATGATAATTTTTCAAAAGTTCAGACCAAAGTTAAAGCATTTTTTTATTGAAAGGGGTCAAACTCTATGGTCAAAGCCAAATATATTTATACATAAGGAAATCTTATCCCAAAAAATTAACCCTGATGAAGAAAACCCTAGCACAGTCTGTTCAAAAGTTCTGTGACCAAGGTTATAAAGTTTGGGTTCTTTGCAAAAGTGGGTCAAATTCCAAGGCCAAAATGTCAAAATATTGGTATCAAATAAAAGGTCTTGTCACAAGAAGTGCAGATGTAAATTATAAAAGTCATAGTTCTAACAGTCAAAAGTTTTGGGTAAGGCTAGCAGAGAGACAGGCGGACATGACAAAAACTTTAAACCGGGACATTATTTTCACCCTCCCGGTCTTTAGTTTTTGCCTGTTTATCTTTGATTTTATAAACAGGGAACAATATATGAACAAGATGTGTTTGTGAAACACTGATGCCCCCGTATGGCAATATAGCGAAGGTTAAGCTTTCTCAAATGCAGATCAAATATGTTGGTACCAAAAGTAAGACCTTTTCACATGAAATACAAATGCGAAATATAAAAAGCTAAGGGTTATAACCAAGGTTAACATTTTATAAGATAGGACAAACTCTGGGTCAAGGTCAAAGGGTCAAGGTAGTTGGTTTTTAAAGAAAGACCTTGTCTCAAAGATTACATATGGGTAGTATGAAAGCGCTGACCCTTACAGTTAAAAAGTTATGGCCAAGGTTAAAGTTTGTAAAAAGTAGGTCAAACTCTGAGGTCAAGGTCAAAGGATCAATATTCTTGATATCAAATGAAAGGTCTTTCACAAGGATTACACGTGAAATATGAAAGCGCAAGCCCCTACTGTTCAAAAGTTATGGCCAAGGTTAAAGTTTGTAAAAATTAGGTCAAACTCCAAGGTGAAAGTCAAAGGGTCAAGGTTCTTGATATCAAATGAAAGGTCTTTCACAAGGATTAAATGTATGAAGTATGAATCCCCTAGTCATATCCCTTCAAAAACTATGGTCAAGGTTAAATTTTTAACGTAGGTCAAACCAAGGTCAATGTCAAAGGGTCAAGGTTCCTAGTATCCAATGAAAGGTCTTTTCACAAGAATTATAGTTGTGAAGTATGAAAGCCTTAGCACTTATTGTTTAAAAGTTATATCCAAGGTTAAAGTTTTTTCATAGGTACGGACATCTCCAAGGTCAACATCAAAAGGTTAAGGTTGTTGGTATCAAATGAAACTTTAAGGTCTTGCTTCAAAGAATACATATGTCAAATATAAATGTCCTGGTATTTACAGTTCAAAAACTCCAAGGTCAAGGTCTAAAGGTCAAATTTGTTGGTACCCAAAGAAAGGTCTTGTCACAAGGAATACACATGTGAAATATGAATGTCAAAGCTCCACTTGATCAAAAATTATAGACAAGGTTAAAATTTTTGTGGACAAACAGAAAAACATGCACACAGACAGACAGATAGAGAGACAGACAGACAGACGGACGGACAGGACAAAAACTATATACCCCCGAAACTTCGTTTACGGGGGCATAAAAAAATATATAAACTGGGCGTAAATAAAATAATTTTCATGTGACACCGATGTAGACCTTTTATTCCTTATTCTACTGCTAACAGTTGATATAACGTTCAAGTGTTGTATATAGTACATGTATATATATTCAAGTTTCTATGTGGGTGATTTGATATAAAATATTTGAGATAGAATAAGGAATAACTACTATATTTCTTGATTGTGTATTCAAATTACAAATGTTAAAAGAAATGAAACTCATCATCAATACCTTTATATATTTACTGTCGACGTCTTACCTATGTTGTCGAGAAGTATGTAACTGAGGAAGTCGTGGTTTTACTTACCTTTAGACGGACGGTAATGTAACCGATCATTGGTTCTAGATAAACATTCAAATACTAGTAGGTAAAACAATGATCTTACCTGTGATGTAGAACTCATTTATTAGGCGATTCAGTTTATAACTTTGTACACATTGTAACAACACAGAAAATAGCAGACATGTCAAAGCTTCACGAACCGCCATGTTGTCGTCTGTTCAATAGACAGGGAAGAAAAACAAGTTAAAGGTCCCTACGTGTTTTACTTACTTCCTGATTTTTTTCAACTTTTGTACATGCTTCATCAAATTCATTCCACACATGTATATGTTCATTTTTTAGAAATCGAATATTACAGAAAAAAGTACTAAAACTTGTTAAAGGTGCAACTGCACATGTAAATGTATAATCTCACATAAGGATGGAAATATACGCTGTCTCTCTCATTTTTGATCGGGAGTGAAATATTGTTAAAGGTAAAACGGTACAGATCTAATCTCTCTCTCTCTCTCTCTCACTCTGTGAGAGTGTCTGTGTGTGTGAGTGAGGGTGTCTGGGGATGGGGTTGGGTTTGGGGTTAGTGTGGTGGTGTTTGAAGTTCAATGGCCGTAAGTGTCGAGTATAAGAAAAATTTACAGCTCTTCGGCAAGTGGTGGTGTCTAAATATGAGTGAAAAAAAATCTCAAGAGGGACATTAAACTACAAACATATAATATGTACAAGCAAAACTCAGCAACTCAAATTTGACTCTAACCACTTCGCCTCGCTGGCGTACATTATATTTGTATTCGTGCTTCATGATAACTATAATCATCAGAAAATTCCTACACATTTGATTCACAGTTTCTCCCTTCAGTCTTATTCTCCCCACACTATCTAGCTCCATCCATAGTATCTGCCCCTCCCCATACTCTCTGCCCTCCCCCACACTCTTTGCCCCTCCTCACAGCCTCTGCCTCCTCTCAAAATTCCAATCCCAACACTCTCAGCCTCCTCTCTCTTTCCCACACTCTCTGCCTCTTGCCCAAGCTCTTTCCCCCTTCCCACACCCCCTCACCCACCCCATCCGATAGTTATTAGCTGATACTATAACAAACTTATTAGTGTTATTAGCATGCTTGTAAAACTCATAAAGTCAGACTTTTAGACCGTGCGGTCTACTACGATATATTATTAGCTTCAACTAGCAAGGCCTAACAGTATCATATACACTATTATTATCTTTTAAAAGAACCACTGTAAATAACAGCAAATCAGCTCTAACATTTTTAATGTCAGGGGTCATCGCTTCGAAAACATGTATAAAAATAAAAATTATTTTTAATTCAAAATTAAATAAAGTTTACTTATTGATTTGTCGTTATGCACAATATAAAAAAAAAGCAACTGAAAATACTAAAAAAAAAAGTATCGTTGCGTCACACGAGGAGTGAAGTTCGCGGGAATATTTCACGAGACTTGACAGACTGAAGGTCGGATTCCATGCAAAGATGATTTGGTAAGTTTTAGAATGTAACGCAATCTAAAGAAAGATGTTTATGCAGATACGTAACCTTATGTGTAGTAAATAATTGTAGAATATTCGGGTGTAAGATCTCGAAGATCCTGGTACCTGCATATTGATATCAAGTGTCTATTTGAGGTCTTGTTCGAATTTCCTCTAGCACCAAAATTAATTTTTGAGACAGAGCCAATAACTTGTAATCTATTATCTATATGATCAGATACAAGAATTATATACAAGCATCACAGGCTCCTGAAGTGTTAACTCCCTCCCCACCACACACACACATTTAGAAAAAAGAAAGTTGCTTTTTTAAATTTAAAAAAAGGAGACTTCCTATGTCAAACACAGGTCACCAATAATTTGTTTAATGCAAGTTGATTATATACTTTATGTGACTTTTAGAAACTGGTCATACACCAATAAGCATCAACGGATTGTTTAAAATTTACCATGGGTTAATAACACCTGCATGGTAGACCTGTGGTAACAATTTTTTTTTATTGGGGGGGGGGGGG
>PRKT01000311.1:164499-177567 GCA_003671525.1 Saccostrea glomerata
GTGGTGATGATTTGTGTGTGGTTTATAAGACAAAATTAGACAGTTTTACTTTTAAAAGCATTGTGATGATCAGCAAGGGTGCCTCTTTTTAAAATTTTTGGTCTGAGGTTTTGATGTTAGGACTGGGCTCTACTGATTATTTAGTAAAATACATTATACTTCATTGAAAGTCTCCTCTCTACAGGGTATTAGGCTAATGATGCATTGTATAATGATGAAATAGGGTACCTCTTCTGCAATTTTGAAATATGTTGCTCCAGGGTCAGGGGTTTACTAGGTGGGACTCTTTTGGTTACTTATTTAAAGCAGAATGCATTTTTTAAAATCTTTTTGCTCTTGGGTATGAAAGCCCTGCATTTTCTCAAAGTTATATGCAAAGATAATTTTATTGAAAATTAGATCAAATTTCAAGGTCACAGAGTAAAAAATCAACTTATTGATATTTGGAAAAGTCTTATCACAGGTAATAAACACACATAATTAGCCCCTTCATGGTAACTCAGTACTGCTCTTCTGCAGGGCAAATTAATAAGGTTTGGTGGAGATTTTATTGATAGATAATTTATTGACGTATTTTAAAAAATCACTTTTACATTATATTTCAGCAAAGTGTATCATTTTGCCCTGCAAAAGAGCAGTACCACAGTTATTGTGAAAGGGTCTATATGAAAGCCCTTACTTTTCTCATTTAAAAGTTAAGACAAATTCATTATATTGACATTTTTGAAAAGTAGGTCAAACGTCAAGGTCAGGAGTAAAAAAAAATTCTAGCATTTTTGGAAAGGTCTCCTCAGGGTTATGAATGTACATGTAAAATATGTAACCCTTATCTTATCTCATGTCAGACCAAGGTTAAAGTTTTTGTGACAATCTGACAGACCAACAGACAGTCTGAAAAACAAATGCTATCTAACGATCCCCTTGCTTTCGCAAAAGTAGGGGCAATATAATGTAGCACTCTAAGTAAAACCTATGGACATGCAGTACGTGTCTTTATTGTTTATCAAAATGTTTGAGTCTGTACAAAAATCTAGGGTATGTTGCATTGCTAAACTTAAACACATTTGTAGGCCTTATAATTAATAAGTTTAATCCTAAGTATTATCTAATGGTGGACACAAACCAAACTTGTATAGATTTTTCTCAACTTCATTTACTGACTTGTTTAAGGTTCTGCATGGATCTGACCTAAATTTTTCTACGAGAGTGACTATGAGGTTCTCGTTTTTAGAGCAAGTCCTTCCAAAGTAACTGCATCAGCCATGCATTCATGTACTTTCAGCTTTTACAAAATTTGCAATATTGATGAATTGCTAATTGCAAATCTCTAGCTACCTGGTCTGAAAAATTGGGATGGATGGCCAGAGAGCTACAATGCCACCCATAGGAAAAAAAAAACTGTATACCGAGTTATTTTAGTGGGGTACTAAATTTGGCTTATTTTGGCGTTTTGATGATAGTCGGCTAAAATTTTAATCGCTAAAATAATCTGTACTCTTCTTAGTGTCCAATTGCAAAGAGATGAAATCCTGCGCCTGCTGAAATAAATTACCCTTGAGCAGGCAAAACGCGAAATTTTACACACACCAAGAAAACCCGCTATACGGGTGACCTATGGCTATCTGTTTTTTCCATCATCCTGTGTTGTCTGATGTACATTAACTTTTTAACAATTTCATTTTCTTCTCTGAAACACAGCTGTACCAGTTTCAACCAAATTTGAAATTACTTTTTTGAAAATCCTCTCTGCTCCTGGTTATTATTCAGACTAGATGTACCGTAAGCAATGAGCTCACTAAATGATACGCTCCACCTACCATATGAATATAATGGGAGTGTCCATGTTTTGTTGTGGAAAACCCAAAATATGTGTCGGATCAAAATGAAAAAGGAGGTGCACAATGGCAATGTCATGTGTAATACAGATTCTTTGAAAGTTTCATCAAATTTCATTCAGTGGTATGAGAGGAGTTGCAGATATAAGCGATAGGTTCCCCAAAGCATAACAGATAGACAGATGGACATACCAATTACTTTATACCCTCCTGTTTTTCAAGCGGGGGGTATAACAAAGGAAGTGCATGGTTATGATAAGCAGGAATGCCTCTTTCAAAATTTTTATGTTCATGGCCCCAGTGTCAGGGGCTCTGATGAATGGGGAGGGGGCACTATTGATCAATGATTATCTTGTTAAAAATTGTTTAATTTCTTTCAAATTATTTGTAGCTCACCTGAGTTTTCTGATCATCCATTGTTTGTGTCTGTCCGTCGGTGCATCTGTCTAGCTGTCTGTCTGTTAACTTTTCACATTTTTAACTGCTTCTCAAGAACCAAAGGACCAATTCGATCATAGGCATTTATGCCTGCTGTTCAATCCATTTCTTTATATGAATAAAATATATTTTAAACTAACCAATTCTAACCAAACTTGGTACAAAGCATCATTAGATGAAGGGGAAAATTTATAAAATTTCATGTGGGATTTGATTTTGTTGATAAATGTTAAGTGTATGAAATAATCAAAATTTAATCCCCCACAAATATTTGTGCTTTTACACTTAAGTGTGTGTCAGATCAAAAAGTAAAATAGGAGGTCACAGAGGGACGGATGTACAGACAGATGATGCTTTTCAAGGGGCAGGGGGTATAAAAATACTGTAAACGTGGAAATTTTGACGATGTGCTAATTTTGACTATATTGAAGATTCTTCTTTTCTCGTCAAAATTTACACTCGTCAAACTTCTTATCATATACATAGAGACACAACAGACATTGACCATTGTACAACTTTACCGCTAAATTTTTAACGGCTTTTTCGTTTGACAACGAGATCAAAGTCACTGTTAATTTCTTTTGTCTAGTTATGAAAACATCGTGATATAAAATCACATTTTTAAAAACCATTGAATCTAAATTAGTGTATCAAATACTGCAAGCGTAATTTAGCGTAATTATCACACCGTGCTTGACCTAGTTTGTCACCTCAGGCATTTGACCGCTTATAATGAAATCAAATTACAAGAGGGCAATTTATTTAATCAAATCTTACACACATAGATAGATTGTACAAAAATTAAATTTTGGTGATTCCGACGCTGCCTTTGTATCCCTGTGAATTCAAAGATTTGAAACTCTAGATTAAATATTTCGTCAAAATTAACACTCGTCAATTTTAGTTAACAAAAAATCATCAATTTTTCAACTCATCAATATAACCACGTTTACAGTATAGAAAAAACCTTTAAATATCTTCTCAAGAACCACTGGGCCAGAATAACTAAAACTAATGTGACTTAGAGCACCCTGGGGTAGTTTAGGTTTTAGATTGTAAAAAATTATCATGACCCTGGGGGGTAGGAGGGGCCACAATAGGAAATCCAAGTTTTACATCGAAATATATTGGAAAAATCATTAAAGAACCACTGAGACAGAAAAAGCTGAAACTTTGGTGGAAGCATCCTGGGGTAGTGTAGATTCAAAATTGTTAAAACCTTGACCCTTAGGGTAGGGCAGGGTCACAATAGATATCTGGTAAAGAACAGCATGGCCAAAGGTACTTAGGTGAGCAATATGACCCATAGGCCTCTTAATCTCTACTTCAGGTTATAAAGTTAAGAATCAAGTTTAAACTATTTAAAAACATGAAATGATTACAGACTGACTAATATACTGTTAATATTTACTCTTTTTTAGAATTTGGTTCTAATGGCAGATCACTCGAACAGTAAAAAAATACCATGGAATCAGAGCTCATTGGTGTGTAATGTAGAGCGGGTCTTAAATGTTCTTGAAAGACCAAGAAAGGCCAATATGAGAGGTAATAATATGGGGTATTTATATATATATTAAAATGTTAATAGTTTCATGGTAAAAGTGATTAAACCTAAATGGGTGACTGTGAGATATGTAAGAGATCATATTTTGTTCATCCTAATCATACTATTTCTCTTAATTGATTTTGGGCAACAAAGCTTCATTTATCAGTTTATGGATCCTTCATCCTTGTACTGAGGTGACCGTTAAGGCCCTTGGGTCTCTTGTTTGATTAAATTAATAGATGTGATTCTGACAATATTTAGCTCACCGACCTGACCTGAGCTGAAAGCTCAAAGGGTGATCAGAAAAACTCACTTGATCAAGTGAGTTTTTCTGATCACCCATTTACTGTACTGGTATACATCTCTCTGTCTACCTTATATGTACTCGCCTATAAGTCGGTCTGCCTATAAGTCGGTTGTATTTAATAAGCTAGTATATCAGATGCACTGGCGTAACATAAAACCATAATTTTAATATCTCGCCTATAAGTTGGACAAAGAGTTTTAGACCAGAGATTTACTCCTAAAAAACCCACTTATAGGCAAGTTTATCCCGCCTCTGATAAAAATCGTGAAATTTCATTGGCCAAGAGCTATACCGCATGAAACGATGTTATGCTGTCTACCCACCTCACATTGCTTATGTGCCCCCTCTAAGTGACCTACCCACCATATATTAAAAATTTACCAACCACACATCATCAATATACTGCTTTCACGTAACCCGCATGGAGCTTCATAACTGACATCACAATGCCTCTGTCGACAACGTACAATGGATGTAGAACGTCTTGCTTGGACGTTCACTGAAAGCGGTTTATTGATACTATCAATATTTAATCTTTCAGTGAACCATCGGCAGGATAAATTCGTTATGTAGACACTTAGAGGGGTAATAGGAAATATGTGGGGTCCTTGAAAAAATGTATATTGGGCTCGGCTTACGCCTCGCCCAATATGGATTTTTTCAAGGACCCCACATATTTCCGTATTTAACCCCTCTAAGTGTCTACATAACTAATAATATACATAATCTAGATGTCCACATGTACCTAAACTTTTCACATTTTCAACTTCTTCTCAAGAACCGGTCCCTACAAATTTTAACCAAAGTTGGTACAAAGCATCCGTGGATGAAGGGGAGTTTAAATATTGCATTGTATTGACAAAGATACAAACTGAATCGCTTGACCATATCTTGTTAAGTTTCATTTGGCTAATAAGGCAGCTTGCGAAAAGTACTCATGCAGACCTACTTTTAGCATATTGTATTGGTGGCTATCAGGCAGGTGTGATCACCAGCACACACATGACTCAGTTGATAGAGCATCTGATTTAGAGAGCCAATAAATTAAATCTTGCTCATTACTGTCACATTTTTCTCTTAATGTCGAGGGGGGAGGGGGGTCATGTCCTAGAAGTGACTGCTAAAAACATGCCAGGGAAGAGTTTTGGTTGGTGTCTGAAGGGGGTGTACCATGTAGACCTATAAGGACGGATGAAGTTGGTGGTTAGACAGTTGGGCTTGATTGCATATATGACTGGATGGTTAGGTGGAGCACCTGACTTAAGATTGGAAGAAAATGCTTCCAGTTCTGGACTGGTCCTTCACTTTTCATCCGTGTTGTTTACGAGCATGTGATGAAAATATAAATTAACCATTTACTTGTAAAATAATGAATAATAATGATCTATGTTGTTTATTAAAATACTTTGCTTCTTATTGATCACACTTTTAAATTGATTTTTTTTTTCCATTTCAGATTTTCTAGAAGTAAACTATTAGATAGGAGTCTGTGAATTGGATCAATGCAGAACTGATGGCTGCTCTTAGTCTAACAAGTTTTAATTGTTTACTTCATTTATGGAAAAAAAATGCGTGTCCTAAAAGACTATTGTGAAGGATTTAAAGAAAGATAAAGTGCAATCATGTAAAACCTATATTTTTCTTAGAAAGCTGTGAGGTGAAAAAAGACATTGTGGTCAGAGGATAAAAACTTAGTTTTCTTGGACTTGGAGCATTGTTGAAAAGACAATTGTAAGCTGTGGCAGTGGAGGATAAAACATTTTTCTTTAAAAGCTGTGCATGTGCTGATAAAAACTGATGGATAATATATATTTTCAAATTTTCTAGGAGAGCAGTGCGCAGACATTGTGAAGAATAAATACTTCAACTAATAAATGTAAAATTTGTAGTATTTGACAACAATTTAGCACAAAATAAAAATGTATTCCATACATCTCTTATGAACTTGGAAATCTATCAAGTTGTTTGTATCATCTGTCCTTAAAGACAAAGAAAAAACTTCGTGGTCAAAAATTGAAAGAAAAAAAATACACTGAGTATATGATCATTTGGTATTTCATAAAATATATGTTTTAAATATAGACTTTCATAAAATACCAATCGAGTTGTGCATTAACAGATGGATTTTAATTTAACAGGTTGATATTGACTCATGAAATGTTTAATTTGGTTTTGTATTACTTCATATCCAAAAATACTGTTGGAAAAAAAAAATAATAAAATCTTTCCTACCTACCTATCCTATTTTTATTTTCAGGCTGGTAGCAGGAAACGAGTTTTTTTTTTCCGAAGTATTTTTATGGATGCGGATCCATAGATCCGGGGAATATATTGTTGTTGTCCTGTCGGTTTGTCTGTTGTCAACTTTAACCTTCCCCATAACTTTTGAACTATGAAAGATAATGACTTATGTTTGGTGTGCATACTCCACTAATGACCTTGTGACCCTTGATTGTGACCTATATGCTAAAAATAGCTTTTTCGAACTTTTGCCATATCTTTTGAAGCATGAGAGATAGAGACTTAATAGATGCTATGCATACTCCACTAATTAAGCTCTTTCAAAAGACTTCAAGGTCAATGACCTTGTGACCTAAATTCTGACCTTTATGCTTAAAAAGAGCTTTTTTCAAACTTTCTCAATAGCATTTGAACCAAAGGTAAAAGAAACTTCATATTTGGTATGTAATTAAGTTCTTTCAAATGACACTAAGGTCAATGACTTGTGACCTTGACCTATATGCTAAAAATGGTGTTTTAAAACTTTGTTGCTGCCAGCGCATATTGTTTCACAAACACATCTTGTTACTTCTTATATTACTTTTTTAAATACATTAAAACATGTAAGAATAGATCTATTTTCATAATTGTAGATTGTAGCCAATGACCCCTTATTATAAATCACTGATGAAATATGTTTACCTAATTTCTTATATATGCACAAAATAACAAGATGTGTTTGTAAAACACAGATGCTCTGACCAGTTTTAAAGGTACATGTAGGACAAACTCCGAGGTCAAGATCAAAGGGTCAAGGCTGTTGGTTTCTAAAAATAGACTTTGTCTCAAAGTTTGCAGTTAAGTGTGAAGTTTTACGTTACTTCACTATCTAGTTGAGAGCTGCACTCAAGGAAAATTGTACACGCCTCCTAACCACAAGCTTAACGACTGGAACATCTTCTTATCCCTGATTGGTTGTTTGTGCAACATTGTGCAACAGACTATTTCCATGTCAATGTTGATAAAATGAGTTGACCAATCACTTTAAGGTATCCGATCCATATTAGCCTCAGATTCAATGAAATTGAATGCATAATCGATATGTATGGGCTGATTAATCAGTGTAGTTAGAACTAATTTTCATCTTTTAGTATAAGAATGCAGGAGTGGGACATGTCCTAATTTATGACCTTTTCCTGCCCTTGACGAGTTATTTCCCTTTGATTTTACTTAATAAAAATTAATTTAAAAAAATCTGTCAGGTGAAAAAATTATCTCTTATTATTTTTCTATTCCCAATGATCGAATACATCTTTCCACCACAGCGTTTTTTGATATTTGAAGTATTTATTTTTTTATCTTAAAAAACTTACTTCCTTCCATAGAGTTCAATGCAATCTTCAATAATTAATTTCTGCTTAGGTAATAAAATTTTTGAAAATTTCTCTTGGTAAATCCCTTTCTACTCTAAAATGCTTGAAAATAATATCAGGATATTTTACAAACAATTGCTATTTAAGGTTAGAAATTTTGGTCCTAATATTGGTCGGATACCTTATGACTTATGCTGGATCGATGCATCTGACGAAAAAGATCGTGACGTAATGCAAAACTTTACACTTAACTGAAATTAATAAGTTTGTAAAAAGTAATTTAAACTCAAAGGCTCAAAGTTGTTGATACCCAATGAAAGGTCCTGTCACAAGGATTACACATGTGAAGATGAAAGCTCTAGTTCTTACTATTCAAAAGATATGGTCAAAATTAAAGTTTGTAAAAAGGTAGGTCAAAGTTGCTGATATCCAATGAAAGATCTTCTTAGAAGGGTTACCGTACATACTAGACAGTATATAAATTATGAAAGCCCTAGCTCTTATCGTTCAAAAGTTATAGCCAAAGTTCGAGTTTTTCATAGGTATGGAAATCTCCAAGGTAAAGGTCAAAAGGTCAAAATTGTCGATTTAAAATGAAAGGTCTTGCCACAAAAAATATTTGAATTTCAAAATTGTAGTATATATTTTTATAAATTAAAGCCAAAGTAAAAGTTTGGATTTTTTGTGTAAAACTGGGTCAGTCTCAAAGGTCAAAGATTCAAGGTTCTTGATATCAAATGAAATTAACTTTGAAGTAACTAATTTATTGGGGGATGACAGTGGGTCATTATCCAAGGTCAAGAAGTAAAATTCAGTGGTATCCAAAGAAAGATGTTGTCACAGGGAATACCAGAGGAATATAAAAACCCATAGCACCACCCAGTCAAATTTATGGTCAAGGTTAAAGTTTTTGCGGACAGACAGACGAACAGAGCAAATACGATAACCCCCCAAATCTTTGATTACTGGGTATAAAAATGCATATTTTGAAATGCAATGGTCACAACCGTGGCGCAGTGGTTAGAGTGACCCGAAGTAAGGAGACGATATTCTTACGTCGCCGGTTCGAATCCCACTGCATGTGGGACGTGGAGACCGGTCCTTTGGATGAGACCGTATAACGGAGATCTAATAGAAGGTGCTGACACGAAAAAGATCTATTTTAAACCAATATACTGAGGAAAAACAAGCAAAGTAGAGGCAAATTACTCTGTCTGGTTTTCACCCATACAATAATGATAGCACCTTTGAAAAGTGGGAGAGTTTATAGTTAACGGGATGTCTGTCCGTATGTATGTCCATCTGTCTGTTACGTTCTGGGCCCAATCTCTTATCCGCAACTCCTTTTATTATGGCGGTACTCATCTCTTATCGCCGTCAACTATATCCTATATCATTGAAAAAAAATGATAAATCATGAGACTTTCACATAATCTTTTGATACATTTTTGTTTGTACTTTGCTATTGCCATTGTATACCCCTTAATCTATGTTTTGATTTAGCAGATATTGGAAAATTTGCATTAAGTTTTTCCCTAATTCTTATTTACGGTTAACTTTAAAGAGAGAGTTCTCAACAGGAATGTTTTAAATAAGATATCGGCAAAAATAGATCATTATGCACCTTTATGATTGATGTCTACACGCTACAACTACGTGTACATATAGGTCCCATGTACCAAAGTAATTCTGGAAATGTAGTTTTTATCGAATTCAATCCTAAAAATGGTAAAAGGGAGATCTGAGAACAAAAAATTAATGAACTTTTTTTCTAAAGATACATAAACGCTTGAATTTCTTAACTTCACATTAAAGACAGTTAAAAATTCAACAATAGAAATAGAAAAGCCAAGGACTTAATGTACGCCCTTGCCATACACCTGTTAAAATGAAAACGAGAATGTCACTGGTACTCTTTACTTTTTTCCCCAATTTCCAAATGTACTTTTTTCTGCATCTTTTTCTGTTGTTTTAAATAAAAACACAGGTAATCAAAGTTTACAAAGCTCACTTCTAACGTTCTCGGTCGATAAGACATCTAAGATTCAATAGCAAAGGTTGTATTTTCTGAATAGGTGTTAACAACGACCATAGCATTTTTAAAAGTAAGGTGATGAGCCCTTTGAGCGTGAAACGTTAATTGAACTGGAATTTTCAGTTTGTTGAGAACTGCATTTAACTATCAGCATATTCATTTAGCTTTATTCCTTTAAGTTCAGAAGTACAAAAGATAATCTTAAATACACGAACCTTAACTTAAGTGGCTTAACCAACGCAACAATGTTGTTAACATCAGAGTGTCCTTTACTTGATGATAAGTATATATTATAGGTTGCGGCTGTGCTGTATGTACTTCAGACTGGGATACACTGACAACGACATGCGACTGTAAGTGAATTTGACTTTTTTTCCTTCTGTTAATGAAGAACGTTTTACTTTATAAGTACCGATGTTAACAACGTTGTTGCATGTAGTTCTGACCTTGTAGTTTCTATTTTATTTACGTAATATTTTGCTCAACGAATATTGATGAAACAACAGTACTTTATAAGTACCGATGTTAACAACGTTGTTGCATGTTGTTCTGACCTTGTAGTTTCTATTTTATTTACGTAATATTTTATTTATGTGTTTTTACTGGCAGATTTAAAATTATCAAAGTATGATATGACTAATATTCATAATACATATGCCATACTTTGGTAAATAACAAACACGCACTACTATTTTAAAAGTGCCTGGTTTTACTCTTAAAATACACGAAAACCACGGAATTTACGGGTGCTTTGCCACTGGGGGCTTTAAGGACAGATGATACGAACAAACTTTTGTCAAAAATTTTTAATATAACAACCTGAGCCATGTTTTAATGAGTAAAATGAATGGGTTTCACCGCATAGTTTTTAATTTTTTACTCAAATTTTCACAAAAATGAGATTTGAAGTAAAAAAATATTTGCATAGATTAATAAGGATTGTTTCAGAGAGGCAGAATTTTGAACATCTTAGAAGGTTTATAATTTTTTAATATTCTAGAAATTTATTATTTGTATAATTTTCAATGAAATTAGGCCAAAAAATATATGCCGATCCAGGCATCAATATTTTTGTTTGTATCATCTGTCCTTAAGGTGACCCATTGCCTGAACGGAATTATTCACTACCAACCCCAATCACAAATCCTGTATCCGCCCATGGTTTTGTATATGTCATTTGCGTTTTATTTCATTATTTTTTTCCTTGTCAAACTCCACAAAAATGCTTTTGTCATGCCTATTTCACATAATTTGTTTTGTATATTTTTACATTATCCTTTTTTATGAAAAGTTTGAATAAATTCTGTGCACCTGTAAAAGAGATACTGCTAAAAATCCAAAACCCGGGACCGTCTGGAGTCGGGAAAACTAGATTTACCGCAAGCCGTCAGTATGTAGCGTTGTCGTTCTTATCTCTTTCAGTGTTGTAGATGACGCTACACTAAAAATGAGTTCCATTCCGAAAAACTTTTGAGGTTCTTTATAATTTAGTTTTACTTTGAACAAAATCTTATATTCAAAATAAGATTACTTTTATCAGTATTACATTTACTTACATTTCAAATTATAAGAATTAGATTAATTCAGGAGAAAATGACATGAACTATTTCTGGCGGATGTTTATGCATGTTTTCTGTTGAATATCATTAGAGTAAATTGGTCGACACAGTAGTCTCGCTTTCAGCTCTATATAATCAACACAAATTACTGCACATGTAAAATGCGTGATGACCAAGGGAGATTGAACATAGTTCAACTCCCAAAAAATGAAATCCCTTGGTCCTATATAAGTATATTGTCAAAATCCAAATAAAGCTATGGAAAAGCCTGAATATATATGAATGTCCAACTGCAACAGAGATTCTGAGAAAGTCTAATGATATTTTATTCTGTGGCAAAGGAGTAGTTGCATGTAAAAATTAAGTACTCCAATCTGATCAAAATCAGATCTTTGTTATGCTCCGAAATTCTGATGATTGGAGCATAACAAAGATCTGATTTTAATCAGACTGTGGGTAACCCCCCCCCCCCCCCCCCCCCCTTATATTCTAGAAAGAATAACAATCAGAAATGTCTGTGTGTTTAGCATAGCTGGCAAACCCAAAACATATGTCTGATGAAAAAATAAAATAGGAAATGCATAATGACAGTAAAATTCAGAGATTCTATGACATTCTCATAAATTTTTATTCAGTGGTACGAGTAGTTGCGGATAAAAGATGGGTAACAGATTAAAGAGTAACAGATAGACTGACATACAGATTTGCATCAAAGAAAAGTTTGTGAGTCTTTTTTATGCCTGACCCTTTCTTGTATGATGGGGTTTAGTCTCTTGAGGATTGGTTGGACGGCTGTGTTTTTGGGATCTGCTTTAATTAAGGCAGCTGCATCCTTGTATGCCTCTTCCACTTTCTCAAGCTGTTCATAGGCCTGGCATCTCCTGTACAATGCCTTTGGATCATTGGGTGTTACTTCCAATGCTGTATGATATTTATATATTAATTATTAAATAAAATCCAGTGAATTTGAGACATTCATTTTGTATTTATGAACCACATTTATTATTCAGCTGATTCTTACTTGCAGTACTGTAGTTGAAATTTAATTATTTTATAATTTTGGTACAAGTGTTTACAAATAAAGCATGTAAAGAGAATGCTTTGGTTTTGGCTTCCTTTCTTCTTTACAGATTTCTTATTCTCTCAGTAAGCCAATCTCTCCAACACATTTTTATGTGTGTCATGTGATCATTTTTAACAACGATTATAATACATTATTATTAATGTGCTATCGTAATCTTTCACATAAAAATTTAGGTACTTTTACAGAGAAAATTTTCACATTAATAATATTTTTTTAATGCAAGGAATAGACAACCATTAAGAGATAAATAGCTGACCTGCCGTACAGTCATTGATGACTGCCTGGAAGTCCTCTTCCTTTAAATAACAGGCAGCCCTGTTCTTCAGAATCACTGCCTTCTCTCCATCTTTGATGTCAATAACTCCTAGAGCTCGGGTGTAGGCATCCAGTGCTTCAGCTATTTTCCCCTCCTTGAAAAATTTATTACCTTCTTCTTTTAGGGCATTAGCATCTACCACCTTAAAAAAGAGTTGTTCTTAAATCAACAAATAGTTAATATTCTGCTACACTGCATTTATTATACTGACAAATATCCCAAGGACAATAAAACATTTACTAAAAATGAACTTTTCAGCCATAATGAAATTCATCATTAGATGCTACGTACATTATAAGATAGACATAATATATGGGCATTGAATATTGGGGCACAGGTTTAACCCCCCCCCCCC
>PRKT01000311.1:180139-190278 GCA_003671525.1 Saccostrea glomerata
GGGGGCTACTGTACATATAAATGAAAAGAACCTGCATATAATTTGATATATTGAATACATTTTATTAAATAAAGCAATAAAGGGATTGGAAAGACGTTTTAACACGGTTCCTTTCTTAAATCAGAAACACTGTAAAATATAACAATAATTAATTCAGAGAAGTGCACGTGAACTCAATATAGAGAAAAAAATGTAAGTACTACACGAGTAAGTTTATTTTCTATTTTAAAATATAATATATTTTTCATCAATATTTTTTCTTAAAGGTGTTTTTGTGTTAAAATTTTGTAACAAGAGGATTGATATTTTCAATGTGCCGCTTGTAATTAATAATTTGAAAATATTTAGAAACGAATGTATATATCACTAAGTGTAGGAGATAAATTCATATCTTTACAGGGAAAAAATATATTATGGTTCGTTATTTGAATTATTGTACCTCTTTTAAAATTATAATTTGATATTATCATCTTATCGATATTAATTATCATGAAACATTAACATTATGTAGATGTTTATTAACGATTATTTTTGATTTGCTACTGATGTTCATGTTCGGTTGTATGTCATATATAAATCAGTGTATGGCTATTTATGTCCGATTTGTTATCGGAATCACAGGTGCTTGTGGACACCCCCCCCCCCTTCGAATATACATCCAGGGTCCGTTTTATTAGAAAATCATACCCGCGTATATACCGATATGTATAAAGTTAAAGATCTGTTGTTGTTTTTTTTTTTAAGATATTTAAATTAAAAAAAAAATTAGCATGCGTTTCCAGGGGCTTTGAACAGATATCAAATTATAGAAATTCTTGCTTTATTCAAAGTAAAATATACAAAAATTACTAAACTTAAATTCCAGATTTTTTTTATCCAAATAAGTTTTAGAAGAGGTGTACGACATAGCTTGCGGGAAATCACACATCCTCCATACTCTTACTCTGACGTCAGCGTTGGGGTAGTATCCATTAAAGGGTCCGTCAAATGAAGGACCACCTTAGATAGAAGGAAAACTCAAACAAATCTGTTGTCTTGCATGGAGAAGATTCAGGAAAATTTATTTTACCCCTTTCTATATTTACTCAAATTGCCTTCAAATAAAAAAATGACGTCATTATGCAGTAAGTATTTCAGGAAATTTTAAAATAAAGGATTATTCGGACTTAAATACTATAGTAGTTGTGCTTCAATTAGGAAAACCTAGCTGTAGATCTGTGGTTTTATTTTCATTCATTCTGGAACCAAATTGTAGTTGAAAAAGTGACGTTTCTCCCCGAAAACCTGGTAACTTATTCTTCCATTGCATTTTACGCTTAAGCCAAACTGTCACTTGGAAGAGGATTCTTGGTTTCCTGTAGATTTCAAATAGGGTTTAGGAATATTTAATTTTATTGTTAGGCTTAAATCGGGTTCTAAAAATGGCATATTTTTTTAAGAACTTGGTTTCAAAGTCACTAAAACACCCAAATACTGTGTTTTCTTTTTTCAACTTCACTGGAATACATGTATTTCTAGTAGACATATGAATGAAATATTTATCATTAATTGATAAAACATCGTTGATACTAGTATCTAAATGTGTGATGAAAGCCCTAAAGAGTGGTTTCTTCTCTTATAAATGAATTCTAACGGTTCGTTGGAAGATTTGACTCCAAAGACTACATCGATTCCTTTAATTTCAACTTTGGGGTACTTTTATGTAGATTTTTTGTTAACGACCAATCATATAGTTTTGAAAGTTTTATCTAATACTTTATTAACGTTTGATTTCTTTTTTATTTTGAATTTCCCAAAAGTCCTTAGGAGTTTTTGAGAATCTACACAATGTGATTTACACTTCTACTAGAATATCTAAAGTTTCTCTTTAATTAATAGCAGTTAATATTTTTAAAAGGAGTAAATATAGAGGCTTGATTGAGACTTTGCTAGACGCAGCAATGCACTAGTATCTTTTTGTAAGGCATTTATGGGCGGACCCATTTATGAAGTTCATTTAGTCCGAATAGGTATAGGGTAGATCGAACACACCTTGGATGATTGGAATGTTAAAAATATGAAATCAGAGTCCAGAGTCCTTTTGAATGGTTGTATTTTGGTCGTCATGACGTGTCTAGCTAGCTATAGTGCAGAAGATGAAGAGCGAGAACACCTCAGAGATTTTGTTTGAAATTTTCGCTATCTAGGCAATGTTTAAAGTTTGCTTGGGAATATTTTGCAGTACCTGTAGGGCGTAGCTTCTTGAAATTTGGCGGAATACAAGTAAGAGAAAGTAAGAAGTTGACTCTCAATACACATGTTACAGGAATGGATGTTTCTCACCGAATGTGTTACTAAGATTGGTACATGTAATAAGATTAATTAAGATTTGTAATTTCCCTCGCTGCAATCACCCTGCAATTATAGAACAGTGAAGAGACCGATGGACAGAAGACATCCGACGTACGGCTTAGGATAAGTAAAGGATGAGTAAGTAATGCCTCACATGAAAACACTTTTTAATCTTACCAGTATAAGCAAACACACCCCTGATGTTCGTTGAGTAAATCATTGAATCAACAGGCGTGTATAATTTATTACTTACTTGCTCCCTTTCTACACTCACTTTTTCCTACTCTCACTCTCTCCCTACCCCTTTTTTCTCTCATTCTACTGTCTCTTTCTCCCCCACATACTTCATCTCTCTTTACTTTTTTATTGTCCATTTGACATTTTCTGATAATCTATTTGAAATAAACTAAACATATACATAATAAAAAGATTTTCATGATTTATTTATATTAAAAACTATGGGGAAAATAGTTTATCTACAGCAAAGAAAAAACTATTATCGTTGTTTTGAAGAAATTATAAAATGTTTATTCTTGATCTTTCTATTTTTAAACGGATTGAGCAGAATTTCTTAAACATGCAAAAAATAAATGTAATTTGAAATTATAAGGGAGATAATTCCAGAATATGTCTGTCTGAAATCTCAGTTGTATATCATTATGAAAATTTAATGTGCGGCTGATTCCCTCAATTATTTACATGCAAAGAGGTCTATCAAAATATTCTTTATTTGATTAAATATTTAATTAGGATCTGACGTTCACAATTCCTTTCCTTTGTATACATTCAGTTTATTAAAGCCTATATTTTATAATTTTTGTCAAGTTCAGACATCGTTGCGTTGAATGTTTGCATTATGACACCCTCATTATTCTATACATAACCCTGTATGTCGCATTTCCTCATTGCATAAATGTTTATTTGGTGCCTTATTCAAGGCTGCTTACTGTTAATAAACCTCTATGTAACCTTCGCTTGGATGATATTAAAAAAACGTTAAATGATTAATCATGGGGCCAACATTGTAAATTGAGCAAGTGTTCACCTTATAATTATATCACAGCTGCTACAATAGAAGTACATGTATTATAGAAGTAAAATATTTGATTAATCATCGGATACCATTTTTAAAGCTGGGGAAAGCATGGTTTTGTTGTCACTAGCAAACGACACAAGACAATGGTAAGGATTTTTAGCTCTTTACGTTTTGTGCCCCTGACATCGAAGGTTAGAGGCAATTAGAAGTTCAGTTCTGACAGACAAGCAGATAGACTACGGACAACAGGTGATTAGAAAATTTTACGAACGTTTGGTTCAGAATACAACCAAAACTCGTATAATAAGCTAATATAAGTAACAGCTTTTAGCTAGTTGCGTTATATTTAAAATTTATCCCTTTTAAGGACCTTTGCGATATTTAATCTCATAAAACTGCGTTGAGTGGTGCTTTTATTTCTTTTTTACGCACAACAGCTGGAATCTCCTTAATGACATTTCATGTATGGCATCATCTGAAGATTAAAAATAAAGCAATTGCTTACTCATAAAAATAGAGGCTTAGGACCCAAAACAGTGTATGCAAAACAAACAAGAGACCTAAATCCACATTGCTAACCTGAGCATAGTACATGTACTATAGTTAGAAAAGGCAAACATCATTATTGCACGGAAAAGCTTAAATGCATAAGTAGCCCTGACCTACCCCTAATAAGGGGAGTATGATTTTAATTTGCACTAAGAATGTGTAGGGATTTTTTTTTGGGGGGACTTATTAAGCTTTTCCCCTACAAATAGGAACTTTAAATGTGGACCTATATGTACCCTACCCACGGCGGTCATGACTTTAAGTGAAGTAAAAATGATGAGCCTGCATATGAATGTAGAAGTACCCTAGTATATTGCAGCTATTCAGAATTGGTTAGAACATGGAGGCAGATCAATCTGTAGCGTTTATTCTGTTCATAAATGGTTCTAGCAGACAAAACGTTTGTGATATGAATATCTTTGTCATTGTGAATACACAGAGAAAGTGTTTAATATTGTTGCTCCGTTATCCTTGTAAGATACAAGATTTCTCTCCATTTCATGACCAAACAGTCGTCTTTAGTTATATTGAACGAAGAACTCCACGAGGTTGGTTCTACTTTTAGAAAAGATTTTCCTTTGCTTTTGCAAAATTTTTCCAAACTTCTTCTCAATAATTTAAAGCATGAAATTTCCTCTATGATGTCATCTCCACAGGCTCTAATTTGTCGCCATAGTCTCTTGATGAAAAAATTGTATAATTCATAATCCAGATTTGCATATCGACGATATAGAGAGATATTTTTTAGTTTTGTGTGATCGAGGTAATGCCGTTTTCTGTTGACATTAACGTTTACAAAGAGGACATCTTTGACGTTCCAGTTTAACATCCTTCGTAAGAGTACGATGGATTCGTCCATGTACTCATTTATAATGACGAGGTCAAATTCGTTTTCGAGTTTCTCTAAATATTGCTTCACTTCTTTAAGATCAAAAGAATCCAAAAGGTGCGACGGAAAACCAAATTCAAAAGACATTCTATTATTCAAAAATGAGAAGACTGCAGGGTTGTTTTCCATTTTCTTAAAAAAGTTGTAATTCCTCAGAAATTTGCTGATAAAATGTCTGTTTCCATATTGATTCTTGCCGAAGTTAAAGTAACGGATCGTGGATTCAAATTGCAAAAAAGGCTCACGAATAATTCCTATGTATTTTGTATCTTTTGGCATGATGCTTTGAAACGCTGAACGATTGTAAACTACATGAAAACAAAGGATATCAAATGTTTTGTTTTTTGGAGGAGAGATGACATTATATCCTGGAATCACTGAATCGTTTATACTGATAATGTTTGGAAACCATGATTTATTATTGGGAACAACGAAAGTTAAATTTCTGTTTAATCCGTAACGAAGAAAGATTCCTTGGACAACGGTGCTTCCCGTTTTATGAACTTTTAAAAATGCAACATGTGTAGCTGATGGTTGTTTCTTGTTTAAACATCCTCTTGTTTCAGTGACTAACCCGGATTCATCCTGGTCTTTTAAGTTTAAAAATTCCGACAACTTTCCCATCTTGCAGCAGAGGTAAAACAAAATGCCTAGAGCAAAATATCTGAAACAAAAGGAATACAGAATAATAAAAACTTCTGCACTTCAATTTTATTTGACATTTTTGCTTGGTATTGTTGTATTTTGAGCTTTATGATTATGATTCTACATGTATTTCAATGTTCATCTGAGCTTGTTTTTTACTTTAATAAATTCCACGATAATAGAAGACTTTTGAAACCAATAAACAACTTTTTTATCCTAAAAATCAAAAGAAATCGTACACTTGTTTTTGTTTTTTGTTATCGTATAGTAAATTTATCTTATCATCAATTAATTACAATTAATTTAGAAAGATCAAGTGGTAAATAACACTTTAATAGACTGATAAGACTGAATGTACAATGTATACTTTTGTATTCTTAAGTTAAAACTAAAATTTTTAACAAAATGTTTCAAATTTAGAGAAATGGTACCATTAGCATGAATGCAATTATTAATGAATTAGATGAATACATTCCTTTAAAATGATTCCATCCGTATCACTTCCTGTGATTTCTTTCTAGAAGTCCCTCTTTTTTTCAAATTAAAGTTTGTAACAAAAAAATATTCATGAAAAATAATATTTTGACTATCTTCATGTCATAATAAACTGATTTGTAGAGATACGTACCTTTTTATGAATGTAAAAGCATAAATTCGGGGGCGACACTTCGTCATTTTGCTTCATGAGTAGAATGGTTTATTTCACTATAAAATAATTGATTACCTACAAGTTTTATTTTCTCACTATTATTGTATCAGTTTGTGATGACATATCGCATTATATCTCAATTTATATCAATGCATCAACTCCTATATAAATTTATTCCGATTGCGACAAGTGGTGGAAAGAATACACATGTAGATATTATCTAAGAAATTAAAGTTCTCCTTGTTTTGCATCTTAAAATAATTTTACTGGCTCTCTCTCTCTCTCTCTCTCTCTCTCTGTGTCTGCGAGGATGTGTTTAATTTAAATATATGCATCTTTTTTTGAAGAGCAAGTTTTTAAGTGCATGATGTCGCTAGACCGTTAACTCAAGTATGCCCCTTTGAAATATTAAACACAGCAGTCAGGCTTTTTTGCCTAAAACGTGTACCTGTATTATTTAAATGTATAGTTTTTTTGAAATGGATAACAACTGTATTTGACAATTACTAATGCGACAGTTGTTTAGTGTGAGTTATTTTCTTTTCTCTATAAACACTGTCTATAAAAATTTTCTGCAACAAAAGTAGAAGCTTTAACGATCAATACAATTCTCAGTTGCGCCTTTGCTAGTTAAATTCGATTAATATTGAAATTTAAAAAAAGAAAAAAAGAAATATATGCTATCTAGTACTTACAACGTATTGAAATACAGGCACTTAGTATTGAAAAGGGGGGAGGGTATCCGAGCAGAGTCACGTGGTATAGTTCAGTTTTCACTACAAAAACGCTTTACGAAATACATGTATTAGACTTTGACTTGTATTTGATTATCTTTATGCATTCTTTTTTTTCAAATTAAAGTTTGTAACAAAAAAATATTCATGAAAAATAATATTTTGACTATCTTCATGTCATAATAAACTGATTTGTAGAGATACGTACCTTTTTATGAATGTAAAAGCATAAATTCGGGGGCGACACTTCGTCATTTTGCTTCATGAGTAGAATGGTTTATTTCACTATAAAATAATTGATTACCTACAAGTTTTATTTTCTCACTATTATTGTATCAGTTTGTGATGACATATCGCATTATATCTCAATTTATATCAATGCATCAACTCCTATATAAATTTATTCCGATTGCGACAAGTGGTGGAAAGAATACACATGTAGATATTATCTAAGAAATTAAAGTTCTCCTTGTTTTGCATCTTAAAATAATTTTACTGGCTCTCTCTCTCTCTCTCTCTCTCTCTCTGTGTCTGCGAGGATGTGTTTAATTTAAATATATGCATCTTTTTTTGAAGAGCAAGTTTTTAAGTGCATGATGTCGCTAGACCGTTAACTCAAGTATGCCCCTTTGAAATATTAAACACAGCAGTCAGGCTTTTTTGCCTAAAACGTGTACCTGTATTATTTAAATGTATAGTTTTTTTGAAATGGATAACAACTGTATTTGACAATTACTAATGCGACAGTTGTTTAGTGTGAGTTATTTTCTTTTCTCTATAAACACTGTCTATAAAAATTTTCTGCAACAAAAGTAGAAGCTTTAACGATCAATACAATTCTCAGTTGCGCCTTTGCTAGTTAAATTCGATTAATATTGAAATTTAAAAAAAGAAAAAAAGAAATATATGCTATCTAGTACTTACAACGTATTGAAATACAGGCACTTAGTATTGAAAAGGGGGGAGGGTATCCGAGCAGAGTCACGTGGTATAGTTCAGTTTTCACTACAAAAATGCTTTACGAAATACATGTATTAGACTTTGACTTGTATTTGATTATCTTTATGCATTCTTTTTTTTTTTTTTTGGGGGGGGGGGTATTTTAAGTATTCTCTATAAACCTATGATTTTTAACTTTTGAATATTCCAATGGCCTTTTGAGTTATATATCTTCAGGTATTTGTCCAATGCTTTAGTTTTCCTTCCTCATTAAGAGGACCTAACAATTCACCTTGATCTTTGTTCTTTGTATTTACTTCCAATGTTTAATATACAAATATTCTAACTGAATCTCATGACTTAATTTCACTTTAATATTTTCTTTCATTGTAAAGACTTCAGCAATCAATTTTTCATCGTTTCTTCGCTTTAATATGGAGTATTTGAAAGGTGTATATTATTCTTGTGTTCTTACTAATACATTATAATCAAATCCATTGACGTACTTTAGTAACTAGTATTTGAAGTATGAATTAAAAATTAAAACTGAATATCAGCGTATTGATTCACATTTAAAAGGAGCATGTACAACTACTTTATTGAGGGGAAAAGTAGGTTGGTTAATTTATCATTGAAGAAATGGATGCTTTTTTATCAAAATTATTCATTTTACAAATTTTACTTGGATTACCCTTCTTTCCTTGTAAGTAAAAAATATATTATTTACATTTTCGTGTATCTTTCTTCTTTTCTTCACAACCCTTTAAATACTCACACTACAATATTACTGCACTGTTGCAACCACTATTGAAATAACGACCACTATTGAAATAATTATATCAATAGTGGTCGAGAGTGCATTTCAATAGTAAACATAGTTAGTAACCACTATTGAAATAATTATTTCAAAAGTGAACATTATTTCAACCTATGTTTGTTATTAAAATGAATCTCACCCACTATTGAAAAATTATTTCAATAGAAGGCGTATTTCAATAGTGGTTACTATCTATGTTTGTAATTGAAATGCACTTTCACCTACTTTTGAAATAATTATTTCAATAGTGGTCGTATTTTAAAAGTGGTTATTATCTATGTTTGTTATTGAAATGCACTCTCAACAACTATTGATATAATTATTTCAATAGTGGTTTTATTTCAATAGTGGTTATTAACTATGTTTGTTATTGAAATGCACTCTTAACCACTATTGATATAATTATTTCAATAGTGGTTTTATTTCAATAGTGGTCACTAACTATGTTTGTTATTGAAATGAACTCTCAACCACTATTGATATTATTATTTCAAAAGTGGTCGTATTTCAATAATAGTTACTAACTATGTTTGTTATTGAAATGTACTCTCAACCACTATTGATATAATTATTTCAATAGTGGTTGTATTTCAATAGTGGTTACTAACTATGTTTGCTATTGAAATGCTCTCTCAACCACTATTGATATAATTATTTCAATAGTGGTCGTTATTTCAATAGTGGTTGCAACACTGCACATTCTTTAAAAACTTTACCTTTAAAAAGAAATAAAATAAATTTTCTTGAAGTTGAATGATTTTCTCGTACCGTAATAGGAACATTACTTTTTGCAGTCAATGTTGTAATAAAATAAGATTGTCATTTCAGATCAAGTCTTCTGTATTCGTGCCCCATGGACAAGTCCTTGGAAGAGTTACGCAGCATTATCAGCGAGTCCCAAAGTCATACCCCACCCTCTGAACGAGTACCCAGCTAAAGTGGATGTTCAAATCCGAGTAACAGAGGGAACCAAACAACACATTTTTTCTGGTTTTGGTTCGTGTCAGCGAGATGACGACGACCCACGAGATTTTGGCGGAATTGTTTTTATTTACAACGACCAAGAAGTTAAATTATACACGCCTGTTGATTCAATGATTTACTCAACGAACATCAGGGGTGTGTTTGCTTATACTGGTAAGATTAAAAAGTGTTTTCATGTGAGGCAATACTTACTCATCCTTTACTTATCCTAAGCCGTACGTCGGATGTCTTCTGTCCATCGGTCTCTTCACTGTTCTATAATTGCAGGGTGATTGCAGCGAGGGAAATTACAAATCTTAATTAATCTTATTACATGTACCAATCTTAGTAACACATTCGGTGAGAAACATCCATTCCTGTAACATGTGTATTGAGAGTCAACTTCTTACTTTCTCTTACTTGTATTCCGCCAAATTTCAAGAAGCTACGCCCTACAGGTACTGCAAAATATTCCCAAGCAAACTTTAAACATTGCCTAGATAGCGAAAATTTCAAACAAAATCTCTGAGGTGTTCTCGCTCTTCATCTTCTGCACTATAGCTAGCTAGACACGTCATGACGACCAA
>PRKT01000311.1:200851-254854 GCA_003671525.1 Saccostrea glomerata
CGAATCAGTTCATATCTGTTTAATTGGAATTAAAGAAGAAATTGAATATAGTTAGTCAAATGTTATTGTTCTCTATATCACTTCTCAATGCGATAATTCTGCCCCCCCCCCACTTTTTCCCATCCTTATTTATACTATGAAATGTTAATAGAAAGTCTGGTTGCCACCCCCCCCTTTTTGTGATGTACCGAAAATTGGTACTGAAAGTAGTTGACTCTGAGAGAAAGTTAACCCCCCTCCCCTCCCCCCGAAATAGGATTTTCGACTTTGGGCACCCCCTTCCCCCTTTTTTTGTTTTTGCTTGTGAACTTTTTCATGTAAGTAAAAAAAAAATTTCTCCACTTTCAAAAACGATGCTACGCGCCTGACTGAGGACTATGTCACAATAAATGATGACACAAAACAGATCTCTCACTATTCAATCATTTTCTGAAAGCCCAGTACAAATTTAAAACTTGCAGCCCTCCACCGGCAAGTAGCGATGTCTCAATATGAATGGGGGATTCTTAGAAGGGATGTTAAACAATCAAACAATATTTACAAAACAAACATTTTGAATTATAATTTACAAGTCATTTAAATGAAAATGAGGCACCTGGTGAGAGGACTGATTTACAGAAATTGAAACAAGAGTTGAAAATATTAATTTAGCACGAAGACACACATAATTCATAAGTTTTCACTTTTTAAAAAACTCTAAAAATTTGGTGAAGCATTTGCCTCACTTGCTTCAATGATAGTTACGGCCTTGGTAGATTGGGACCACTTATGCATTTAAACTTTCAATACTGAGCTGATTTCTGCTATTTTCTTAGCCACAGAGCTCAGGTAAGCGATGTAGCCCATGTGCCTCTTGTAGTTCCACTGCGTTAGTACAATATAAATATTTATTGAATCGCATAATTATTAAAAGTTGTCTTAGCATTCGATAAAGTTGTCACAAAGTTGCTGAAATCGCACCTGTTTTTTTTTTCATTCTAACCCCCCCCCATATATGGAGGATATGTTGCTGTTTTCAAAAACTCTGCGTACGTAGTGCTCAGTATGGGTTCCCTGTTATGGGTATTTACATGTTCTTACAGAAATCTCAGTTTTATAAAGGATTGCGAAAATGTGCTTTTGAGTACTTTTCTTCATAATGCGCAATATTTAAAGATTCTGCAGCAGTGCATGTATGTCGTATATGAGCAATCAGAATGGATTTAATGTGTGATTACTGATAATTAAAAAATCAGAGTGCAAAATTAATGAAAATAGCTAATCATATTTTAAACATCACTGATGCAACAGAGTGAAATACATATATGCAGCCACTGAAACGTTTCCTAGAGAGAGAGAGAGAGAGAGAGAGAGAGAGAGAGAGAGCTATTATACGTGTGTATTTTTTTAAGCAAAACTCTGCACCTGTTCTAATTTAGTATTTTGACATAATTATTGACAATTGTGAATAGGCATACTTCTCTTCTTGACAGAAATGTTCTTTTATGTATGGATACTTAAAGTACAAGTACATATTTTACTGGTATAATGCGGCTGTTTGGGGTATACATGTAAAAAAAAATCTATGTATACAAGTGTAGTTTAGTTCTCAAGTCTTTCACTTCATATATATATATATATATATGATACATAAACGGAATATTTCTGTTTTCCACAGAAAAATCATTGCACATCAACAGTACTAGTAATTTGAAAAATACTACACAATCCAAGAATGACCAGGACGAAATACTTAAAATCCAGCAATTTAAATTGATCATGTACATCATTTTATATCGCATGTATACCGTGCCATATACACAAATGGTAAATGCTATAAAATTAAATTTTCACGGCCTCTAATTTATTATGGACCCTAAAAATGCATATATTATAAATAATGCTCTTTTTAAACTGTTTAATAAGATTTGTGTTTTCTGTCCCCTTTTGTAAACCCGTTAAACGTCGGCGATGTGTATTGCAGCTGAACGACTTTAGCGTAGGAGAGACGCTATCTCGGCTACTTCCTTTGATGTGGCGAGAATGTGACGTAGAATTTAAAGTTCTCGACAAGCAAAGCGTCAGCTTGTCACAAACAATGTAATCCGTTAGGGGTTTTGAAATCTGCTCTATTTTGAATTAAATTTGTAAAAATAACGCCCCTCCTTGGGTGCAATCTCTTCGATTTACGTTTAGAAAAGCCGAAAAATGATTAAACTTTTAACCATTTATCTCTTAACTTGCTGAAGAATCAATTGTAACTTCATTTCAGTCTCAGGCATTAGAGGGCAATAACGCGAACTATCTGTTTGAGGCTGCAGGCTCGGCGCTCAGTGATGGCTCAACTTTTTTCGGGAGGATAGGCGCCGTGGTCTACGCTTACAACTCAGATGAAGTAAATCTTTGGTACCCAGGCACGGGAGATTTCCTGATATATGTCAATGGAACCTGGGGAAAGGGAGATATGTCACAAAGTTCTTCTACAGCTAGTGTGAAAGTAAAGGTCATTAAATCCGACTCTGTCTTACCTGGTAAGTCTAGAACAGAGCATTTGGACAAGGAAAAAGTAAAGAAATCTCCCACTGAGGTCGCTAATGAAAAAAGTTGAAGAAAACGAACAATGGCTGACCTAAATAAAAACCTTCAAGCAGTACAAATCTGTAAAACACAAGGTAGGATTCGGTGATGGAAGGAGAAAACGTTCTCGGTCGATAAGACATCTAAGATTCAATAGCAAAGGTTGTATTTTCTAAATAGGTCTTAACAACGACCATAGAATTTTTAAAAAGTAAGGTGATGAGCCCTTTGAGCGTGAAACGTTAATTGAACTGGAATTTTCATTTTGTTGAGAACTGCAGTTAAATATCATCATATTCATTTAGCTTTGTTCCTTTAAGTTCAGAAGTACAAAAGATAATCTTAAATACACGAACCATGTGTCCTTTACTTGATGATAAGTATATATTATAGGTTGCGGCTGTGCTGTATGTACTTCAGACTGGGATACACTGACAACGACATGCGACTGTAAGTGAATTTGACTTTTTTTCCTTCTGTTAATGAAGAACGTTTTACTTTATAAGTACCGATGTTAACAACGTTGTTGCATGTAGTTCTGACCTTGTAGTTTCTATTTTATTTACGTAATATTTTATTTATGTGTTTTTACTGGCAGATTTAAAATTATCAAAGTATGATATGACTAATATTCATAATACATATGCCATACTTTGGTAAATAACAAACACGCACTACTATTTCAAAAGTGCCTGGTTTTACTCTTAAAATACACGAAAACCACGGAATTTACGGGTGCTTTGCCACTGGGGGCTTTAAGGACAGATGATACGAACAAACTTTTGTCAAAAATTTTTAATATAACAACCTGAGCCATGTTTTAATGAGTAAAATGAATGGGTTTCACCGCATAGTTTTTAATTTTTTACTCAAATTTTCACAAAAATGAGATTTGAAGTAAAAAAATATTTGCATAGATTAATAAGGATTGTTTCAGAGAGGCAGAATTTTGAACATCTTAGAAGGTTTATAATTTTTTAATATTCTAGAAATTTATTATTTGTATAATTTTCAATGAAATTAGGCCAAAAAATATATGCCGATCCAGGCATCAATATTTTTGTTTGTATCATCTGTCCTTAAGGTGACCCATTGCCTGAACGGAATTATTCACTACCAACCCCAATCACAAATCCTGTATCCGCCCATGGTTTTGTATATGTCATTTGCGTTTTATTTCATTATTTTTTTCCTTGTCAAACTCCACAAAAATGCTTTTGTCATGCCTATTTCACATAATTTGTTTTGTATATTTTTACATTATCCTTTTTTATTATGATTTTGTCTTTTTGCCTAAGGTCAACTGTTGTTGCGTGATAAGACCGCGGAACATTAACTGGCAATATTGGAAATATGCAGCTTACGTCATTTCTATCTGTTACAATCAAAACATTCAATGATAGACAATGAAATGGGCGGGTACAATTCGACGCAAACGCAGGGAATTTGAAGTTTGAAATTCATTTTCAATCCACCTGAGCTGTTTTCAAAAGCAAAGTGTGAATGTATGATCAAAAAGACAAATATGTCAATTCCCAAATACAATTTTTTTGAAATTTATATTGAAAATAACAAAGATTGTAAAACCCAACCATCAGAGAGTTCGATCTTCTCTATCTCAAAAATAGATTATTCACATCGACATTCCTACCAGAAAAAGCTAAGTAAACGTATGAGGTTATAAGAAGGTTAAAATTTTCAGTTCAGTTTTAACATTCAATTGTTTTTTATATCTATACATTGAAACATCATTTCTCGGACTGCGAAGACCAAGAACATGACTGTACTTCTTGAAGTAAAAAGAATCGATATACTAATACTTAGTTAGTGTTTATATGTAAGATTGTGATTTCTACTTTTTAGTGGCTGATCCATGCATCACTTCTACCACAGTAGTATACAACATCACAACTGTCCAACAGAGAATCCAGGAACTGAGGAAGAATCTGACTGTAGACACTAAAAACACCAGCTCTTATAGAAGATCTCTGACATGCGCAGATGATTCCCGACCAAGTGCTGCTCAGATTGGCTACTTAGGAATAGGAATCCTTTGTCTGACTGGAGGACTGGTTCTTTGTGCCGATCTTACATGCTTGGCAGGCACGGTCGAAGATGAACATCGGTGTTAAATCCCAGTTTAATCTCACTAATCTTTCTTCAAGAAGCCCAGTGAAGGAAAATATTCCCATTTTAAACTCACTAGTCTTTCTTCAAGAAACACGGTGAAGGAATTTATTGAACAGAATTTTTGCATGGCTCTTGCAAATTTTAGGTTGTAAAACATAAAATTTCATGGAGAGAAAAATCACTTTTCTATGACCCAAACAAAATGGTCACTCTTTCCTACTTATTATGCGCTTGTTCAGAAATTATGAACAAGTTACTGTTGTCTCAAATCTCATTAAGTGAATGGTCGGTAGACACGGATTTACAAGTAATCGTTGAAAAAAATAATCAGAACATGATCCTTACTTTAGCATGCTTGAATTCATTTTAATTACTTATTTAAGGTCTTAAATTTTGTTTGCGTGACCTTGACATATATATTTTTTTAAATTATCAAAGACTTGAAGAAAATGTATATGACATTACTAATTAGGAACTAAAGTACTAAAGTCCTGTAAAATCATATTTTTTTGTGAGGTTAATTTTTCGTGGTTTGAGGATGTATCAAATAAAATTGTTTTTCCAAACAAACTATATAATGTTCGCTTATAGAAATTTCCAATCCAAGTACAAATTTGAGTCAAAATCCATAAAAACTTAAAAATTCTCCAACTTAACTAAAAAAGTTTTTTCCCTCTATAAGTTAAGATTAAATGTAATAAACTTTGAAAATATTAGTAATACTTAAATAAAATGAAAATATGGACAAAAGGTGAAAACAGATGTCAGAATATGTTAGTGCTAAAAGTGCAATACATGTACAAAGAAGATGGGGGAACAAGGCGGGCAGAATGACTACAGCGTCAGATATTAAGAAATCATGTATATTCAATATGTTAATTGAGTATTTAAATTGACTTTTCATTATTAAAATTTATGAAATTATGAGAAAAAAAACCTTTTCTGAAAGAAAAAAATATCGTAAATTTTTTTTCTTTTATGAAAATATACAATGATATTCGTGAGATTCGAACCCTAGCAATAAAAATGCGGTGTACAACTATCAAACTGCTTTGAGACTAACGCGCTAACAACTATACTACATTGCTCATGATGATTATTGGCATTTGAATCATGTTTCTGATATGACCCTTGACTTAATGGACTTGAAGTATTTCTCGCAAAGATGCGAATGTTTTGTCATAAAAGTGTACTTTTAAGGTATAGTGGGTCTTCGCTCCATGTTTTTGTAAACCAAAAAAGATATATTTTATTGCAAACTTTTAGGATTAGGCCTATCTTTCAAAAAAGGGAGCGAAGACCCATTCATATTGTGAGATTTTTGTAAATTGTAGAGATTTTATATCAAGTATACTTTAATATTAGATGAAATATTAAATAGAATTTGGATATAATTAAGATTAAATTTTCCACTTCTTATCTGTCGCACTAGAGGCACTTCGTCCGCCTTATCCCCCATCTTCTCTAAAAACAAATATGCAAGCCGATTTTGCGTTTTCTCATAAAATTCATCGGGCTTGAATATTGTTGTTATGTTTACATTACAATTTTAGCACTAAGTTAACATATTCTGAAATTTGTTTTCATCTGTACACATTTATTAAGTCTTGTTATTTTATAGAAGTATTACTATGATTTTCCAAGACTATTTCATTCTCCAAGTCTAAGGAGAAATATTCAAAGAGAGGAGGAATACAAATATATCCCACATTTTCAGAGTTGTTCCTCTTTGAACAGTTAGGCTCTGAGAACGAGATAGACCATTAATTAATAGGAATGTTATGTAGCCAATTGTACATAACGAGAATTTAGGCAATGTAGACTAAAATAAAATTTTCAGAAAAAAAATGCTGCGCTTTGATTAAGGACACAATTCATTGTGTATGAAATGAAATAATCTTTTATGTCTTACCTGGTATTTTTTACGGAGTTTATTCGGTTTAATAAAAAAAAAAAAAATCATGGATGAGTATGGTACTCATAATCACAATCAAGCCCCATATTCCATTTTTCTATTATGATTGATACATCGGGATCGTAGTATTCATCATCATGACGCATTATTACTAACGTTAAATTTGACGTCACGTGAAACGTTCAATTGAAATCGCAAGGGTTATCTCCCCCAGTGTATTGTACGTCTTTAAGTTTCATCCAAAGAAAAAATGTGTTTGTATATCATCTGTTCTTAAATATGCTTACAGTGAAAATAAGTGATTTTGTAACTTTTATGCTAAAATAATACAAAATCTGGAGAAAAAAAATGGATAAAAATTTGAATTCTCCGCCTGTACAGAATGTATATGGCTGCAAAATTACCGACTCGGCGTTAAACAATATAAATCAATCTATCATAGACTCTAGGCATAAAAATTACTGTTGAATACTAAGTATTATGCTATTATATTTAAGATTTACATGAAAAATTTATTCTATACTTAGTAATTTCTAAGACACTACACCCATAAAATAATTTACCTTTTCATGAATAAGTTTTGCAAATTTCATATTCTTTAATTATAATATGACATGTAGAGGCCAATGATATTATTCAAATATTACTATTTTTTCCATTATAGCTCTAAAATATTTCTTTTTTAACAGGGTAATTATTTCATTGGTAAAACAAACATCTAATTTTACAGTTATTATTTCTACAAAGGAATTATCAAATTCCCACTTTTTCTAAGAACTTTTTCACATTTTCTTACCAATTCTTACCAATATTTACCAATACATCAAAGCATTTTAAACAAAAGGCCCAGGGGCCACAGCGCTCATCTGAGCACATCGGTTAGGAAAAAGCACATATCAAATCAGAACTGAAAGTTTACTAGGGGGGGGGGGCTTGAATTTTAACCCCCCAGGGGATCATGATTTGAACAAACAAAGAATAAAAGGGTGCATGGATACAAATATGAACTTAATATTTTCTGTATAATATTACAACTTATATATTTTAATAGCATTTCAAACAAAAATATATTAAAAATCTTAGTTCATCAAAAAAGTTATTAAAATTTTTAGACGTTTGATTGACACATCGTTGCACCTGCTCAAATTTTAATTTTATTCTTAATTCCTATGAAATGTGGCAATCTTGTTGTGTATGAATGAAAGATATAATCCGGAAAATTCAGAGTAGTAATGTTCGAAAGCAAAACATACTCACAGTATATTGTCAGTCAGTGCAGTTGTGGTGAGCAGACTTTAACAATGAACGCACCCGGTGAATCGTAGACATCAACAATAAGAGAGCTCGTGCCCTGTTTACAAAAACTGTATACGTTTCACGGGTGTGATCAATTTGCTAAACTCTGTAGACAACACTTAGCACAGAATGACGATACTAGTGTAGGGGTTTTGCTTTCTAACATTTTTTTTCTGGATCAAAGTTTTAATATTTTTCATTAATACTCAACAAGATTGCCACGTTTCCTAAGTACATGTATTAAGAATTAAAGTAAAATTTGTGAGAGAATAAGGATGTGTCAATCAAACCCATCCAAAAGATTTGAAGGTTCACTAACTTTAAAATGAAATAAAATTTTCAATATATTTTTGTGTTAAATGCTATTAAAATATATAAGTCGTGATGATATACAGAAAATATTAACTTCAAATCTGTGTCCATGCACCTTTAAAGAAGACATGTGAACACACCGCTTGTCATTTTTTTAAGGACGCTCTAAACACTGCACACTAGAGCTCTATTTATTGGGTAGTTTTATGCACTTAGAGTGATCTGCTCTTAGATGTAAGATTAAAGAAATTGTTTTTTACCATTAATTACATAACTTATCATAGATTAAAATATTTTTAGCATTATATTAGATCAAGAATATGAAATTTCATTAATTATTTTCATTAATTTTCCCAATGTAAATAAACAACAATGAATTCTACTCACAAATAGTCCATTGTCTTTGAACATTTTTCCTGCGCAAATAAGGCACGTACCCTAAATTCTAAATGAATTAAAAGTCTCAATATGTATATCTTTATATGATATTTTTTTCCCTGAGTCAAAAAAAAACAGTTTCTGTTAATGTTTAGAGCTTCCTTAAAAATGTTTGTACGTATAACGTGATCGTGCGTATCGAATCAACTGGGAGGCATAAATTCTATATACAGGTGAGAATGGTATACAAGAAAAGTTGACGAAAGAAAAGATGAAATCTTCACGCTTGTAATAAAATTTGCCAATTTGCCAGCAGTGTCTTTTTCAAGTGGAAAAAATATCAATGTTAAGATACGTAAAAGTAAGAAATGAACACGATAGTCAAATGCAATGTAGGTTCCTTAATAACCGTAATTTCTCTTTTTGAGGTACTACATTATTGAAAGCAATTAACATTTAGAATGTATTCCAGAATGAGCAACTTTAATAATGTGATACAAAATACATAATGAATAGCCATGGCAGATTTTTTTTAACGATTTGAACATTCATTCGTTAATTATGTAAGGCAAAAGTTTACAAAAATAACTCGCACGTTTTTCCGATTTCCTTTCCATTTTAACTTCAAGTGGTAAATCGACATTCGAGTTACACATAAAAATCAATGTCTACTAGTGTAGAAACATAACAAGAAACAAAGAAAGTGAAAAGGATTAAAAAAACATTTCATTGTTAGCTAAATTGAAATTCAAAAACTCAGGGTATTGGAGTCATTGATATTAACATATTGTTTAAATATTTGAAAACTTCACTTTGTAAAATAAAAAAAAGATCAAAAATTATAAGCAATCAATTAATCAATTTTAACACTAAAAGAATTGACAAATTGGGCCGTTTGTTCTACATCAAACATATAAACAAGTGAAATAAGGTGTCCTATAAGTTACCCATAGCTGTTGAGTACATGTGCACTACTTGACGCTGTCCGTAGAGTCATGTATAGCTATCCAATGAGTTGTCTATAACTGTGGAGTAGAGTTCTTTTAGCTGTCAAATAAGTTACCCATAACTGTCCTGTACATCTCTTTTAGCTGTCCACTGAGTAAAGTATAGGTTTCCAGTTAGTCTTCTATAGTTTGTCGGGTATATCACGTTAAGCTGTCCATAGAGTCAAGTAAAGCTATCCAATGATATTCCCTTAGCTGTCGAGCGAGTCGAGTTCTTTTAACTGTCTAGTGAGTAATCCATAGCTGTCCAGTACCGTCCATTTTGCTGTTCACCGAGTCAAGTATACCGGTAGTTATCCATTGAGTTGCCTATAGCTGTCCTGTACATTATTATTATTATTATTATTTTATTAATTTATAAAGCGCAAAATCACATATAGTTTCTATACATCTCTTTTAGCTGTCCACTGAGTCAAGCATAGTTTTCTAATGCGTTACGAAAATGCCTTGATCGACATACCCCTTCAAAAAAATTGCACAAATGTAAGAAGTTGGTGTCAAGCGCTAAATTACTTGTTTAATCTCCCTCTTTTCCCCTCTCTTTATCTTGCTCTTACCAAGCGCTAATCCAAAAATTTTTTTCAGGAGGTCCATATCAACCTTAATCTCAACTAGAGGTACTGTGAGCAATGAGCTCATTAAATGATATCCCCTACCTCCCAGATGGTTATAATTACAAAGTCCATGTTTTTGCTCTGGGAGACCCGGATTAAGTGTGAGATCAAAAAGGAAAATAGGAGGTGCACAATGGCATTATGTAACAAAGAATCTGTAAAAGTTAATTAAATTTTATTAAGTGGAATAGGTGGAGTTGCGGATAAGAGATGGGTACCCTACAATATCATAGGTAATCAAAGATTACGAAGCTCATCTCACGTCTAGCATGAAAAACATATACATGTATAGTGTAAACAAATATTCATAGCTTTGTTAATGCTGCATATCTAGGACTAGAAAGTTCATTGGGATTGATCTGTTCCAAAAACTTTAACCTGGTCTCTTGTTTGGAAAAAACAGTTCAGTTCCAGCATCCGAAGCAAGTCTGGTAGTGTCCATCCCTAGATGCATCATCTCATCTTTGCGAGAAATACTTCAAGTCCATTAAGTCAAGGGTCATATCAGAAACATGATTCAAATGCCAATAATCATCATGAGCAATGTAGTATAGTTGTTAGCGCGTTAGTCTCAAAGCAGTTTGATAGTTGTACACCGCATTTTTATTGCTAGGGTTCGAATCTCACGAATATCATTGTATATTTTCATAAAAGAAAAAAAATTTACGATATTTTTTTCTTTCAGAAAAGGTTTTTTTTCTCATAATTTCATAAATTTTAATAATGAAAAGTCAATTTAAATACTCAATTAACATATTGAATATACATGATTTCTTAATATCTGACGCTGTAGTCATTCTGCCCGCCTTGTTCCCCCATCTTCTTTGTACATGTATTGCACTTTTAGCACTAACATATTCTGACATCTGTTTTCACCTTTTGTCCATATTTTCATTTTATTTAAGTATTACTAATATTTTCAAAGTTTATTACATTTAATCTTAACTTATAGAGGGAAAAAACTTTTTTAGTTAAGTTGGAGAATTTTTAAGTTTTTATGGATTTTGACTCAAATTTGTACTTGGATTGGAAATTTCTATAAGCGAACATTATATAGTTTGTTTGGAAAAACAATTTTATTTGATACATCCTCAAACCACGAAAAATTAACCTCACAAAAAAATATGATTTTACAGGACTTTAGTACTTTAGTTCCTAATTAGTAATGTCATATACATTTTCTTCAAGTCTTTGATAATTTAAAAAAATATATATGTCAAGGTCACGCAAACAAAATTTAAGACCTTAAATAAGTAATTAAAATGAATTCAAGCATGCTAAAGTAAGGATCATGTTCTGATTATTTTTTTCAACGATTACTTGTAAATCCGTGTCTACCGACCATTCACTTAATGAGATTTGAGACAACAGTAACTTGTTCATAATTTCTGAACAAGCGCATAATAAGTAGGAAAGAGTGACCATTTTGTTTGGGTCATAGAAAAGTGATTTTTCTCTCCATGAAATTTTATGTTTTACAACCTAAAATTTGCAAGAGCCATGCAAAAATTCTGTTCAATAAATTCCTTCACCGTGTTTCTTGAAGAAAGACTAGTGAGTTTAAAATGGGAATATTTTCCTTCACTGGGCTTCTTGAAGAAAGATTAGTGAGATTAAACTGGGATTTAACACCGATGTTCATCTTCGACCGTGCCTGCCAAGCATGTAAGATCGGCACAAAGAACCAGTCCTCCAGTCAGACAAAGGATTCCTATTCCTAAGTAGCCAATCTGAGCAGCACTTGGTCGGGAATCATCTGCGCATGTCAGAGATCTTCTATAAGAGCTGGTGTTTTTAGTGTCTACAGTCAGATTCTTCCTCAGTTCCTGGATTCTCTGTTTTGCCACAAAAACACACCTGTGAAATATGAAAGCCATAGCTCCACCCACTCAATAGTTATGGGCAAGGTTAAAGTTGACAACAGACAGACGGAACAAAAACAATATACCCCCGGGATCTTTCGATCCCGGGGCATAAAAATACAACCGGTCACCGCAGTTTAGTGGTAAAGCGTTCGCTTTGTTTATGGTCGTGAGGTCCAGGGTCGATTCTCGTTTAAACCCAAGACAATTACTAACGTACAAAAACCCATCAGCACCAACCACAGGGCAATAAAAGTGAAAGTCAAGGGTTTTTTGGAAGAGACCTTAAAAACCGAGGTTTCATTTCAGATAATATAAAAAGATATTTTTAAAAATCCTGTTAATTGGTCCTAAGTGCCGAGTTTAAGACTAAATTTTGAAGCCCTTCATCGCCATACGATGATTTCTCTTCTATATGAGGTAAAATTCTAGTCAGGGATGTTAAACATCAATCAATCATTTCAAATCCAAGTAGGAGGAAGTAAGACAAACTTCGGAAAAGGAGGCATTAAGTAGAAAAAGGGACTAAGAGTTTCAGTTCTTGTTTGCATAAAGGCTTATAATGTGTTTTAAAGAAATTAAATCAGAGAAAAATTGAGTTGACATTTAATGTTTGAAATAAGAAATGGTTTGTTAATACTGACCTGGACAAGAAATATATTGGTGTCTATATCAAAGGGTTGTGGCATCAGTAGGGTACTAGGTACCGTTATACCCGAACCTCTGGTGTCAGTTTGACTGAATAGAATGTCCGATGGCGGGAATTTCCAGGCTTGAATGTACACCGTGGCAGCAGTATAGAATTCGTCCTCTCCCCATCCATCAGACACACAGAAAACGCCCTCTGAATAGGAAATTTTTGATATGATATGTGACGGTTCAATGCTAAAACACTGAAAGATTCAATCTCGATCACCCCACCCCCCCCCTTCCCCTCTTTTTAAATAATATTGCTTCTCTGACTCTTTTTTGTAAGCAAAATTCATCTCGTTCTAAAAGAAAAAAAGAACACGATAGTATTTTCATTTTTTTAAAAAAATTCTATAACTACATGTACTTTTATATGAGGCCTCGGTATAATACTACATCAGTTAAGACTATATACCTCTTCCTGCACCATCTGTCGCGGGCCATAATCGTATATCAAGGATATTATAAGCCATGATGACACCACAAACAGCGTTGTGACTCACCTCACCCACTTCTTTAAATACTGTCCCTAGATCGAAACGAAGGATCGTTTAATAAACATCTGAATTTCAGTATACATATGCAGAGAGAGAGAGAGAGAGATAAGTCAGAAAAAACTTTCAGCTTTTGTGACAGAACGCTACGGATGGGGTCACGTGACCGCCTATATCACGTGATTTGCGCATGAGCAGAACGATGGCAGATGTGCATTAAATTCAGAGAGGGCTAATTTAAAATAAAATCAAAACTGAAACCAAATATTATTTCTTACATGGAAGTTTTTCAATTAGTTCTCGAACTTTTTTAGCACCCCTCGTATGCAGTCTCTATCTCCTATGGTTCAAAAGTTATGGCGAAGGTACGAAAAAGCTATATTTTTTAGCATATAGGTTTGAGGGGAGTTGCGGATAAGAGTGGTACCCCAAAGCGTAACAGAAGGACGGACGGACATGCAGATGGACGTACAGACGGACGGACGGACATCCCAATTACTATATACCCTCTCACTTTTCAAGCAGGGGTATAAAAATGCTGTGAGGCGTAAAAGAGTCATTGAAAATTCACGATTTCGGCACATATTTACATATGTTTCGGTAGATTGGTTCAAAGGGCTATGACGAGAGGAGGTGATTCGTGAGTGGTTTCTTTCTTTTGAAAGATTTTTATACCAAATCTCAAATTTGGCCGTTTTTTTGCACAGTCTTAAGTTTGACCGTTGCATTACAGTCTCAAGTTTGACCATTGCATTGCACAGTCTCAAGTTGTGCCATTTTATTTCACAGTCTGAAGTTGCGCCATTGAATTGTTCAGTCTTAGGCTTGGCCATTGCATTACACATTCTTAAGTTTGACCGTTGCATTGCACAGTCTCAAATTGTGCCATATTGTAGCCTCGTGTCCTGAAGTCTCGCACAATTTTTGTGCTTTAGTTTCTTTTCGTTTTGCCTCATTAATTGCAGATGTCTACACATGGCTTTCACTCCACTCATCTTTTTTGTTTATATTTAATTAATAGTATTATAATATGACGATGTGTTGTTTGTAGGTCATGTGCTAAGTTTAGGTGTGCCCTGGATAAGTCCCTGGGAGAATTACGCGGCATTATCAGCGAGTCCCAAAGTCATATCCCACCCTCTGAACGAGTACCCAGCTAAAGTGGATGTTCAAATCCGAGTAACAAATGGAACAAAACAACATATTTTTTCTGGTTTTGGTTCGTGTCAGCGAGATGACGATGACCCACGAGATTTTGGCGGAATTGTTTTTATTTACAACGACCAAGAAGTAAAATTATACACACCTGTTGATTCAATGATTTACTCAACGAACATCAGGGGTGTGTTTGCTTATACTGGTAGGTTTAAAAATTGTATTTATGTTAGACAATACTTACTCACTCATCCTTAAAAGTCAGACGTCTTCAGTCCATGGGTCCATACACTTTTCTATATTTACAGGATGATTGCAGCGATGGAAATTACAAATCTTGATTGTTTTTAATCTTTTTACCCATCACAGTAACACTTCCGGTGAGATTGAGTGGGTGGAGCTATGGCTTTCATATTTCACAGGTGTGTTTTTGTGGCAAAACTTTTCTCTTGGTACCACCAAATTTGACCTCTTGACCTTGGAGTTTGTCTTACATTTACAAAAAATACCACACTTTAACCTTGGCTATAACCGTTGAACAGCTGAAGCTAGGGCTTTCATACTTAACATGTGTATTTATTGTCACAAGACCTTTCAGCTGGTATACATATTTTTGGCCTTGACCCAAAAGTTTGACCCACTTTTAAAAAACTTTAACCTTTGTCATAACTTTGAACAGTTAGAACTAGTTTTTTCATATTTCACAAGTGTACATTGTATTCCTTGTAACAAGAATCTCCTTTGACCTTGACCTTTGGAGTTTGACATGCATTTCAAAGAATTCAACCCTTGCCAAAAGCTGCCATACGGGGACATCAGTGTTTCACAAACACATCTTGTTGGTTTCTATAGGCCTACATCTTTTCTTTGTTATTTTTAACGCAGCCCGCCACAAAGTATCAGAGCGCAAAATGCGTATATCTTCCCTTTACACGGGTTGATAATTAGTATATATTATCATATATATTATGGAATATCTTTATTTATTTATTTTTATTTATTCATTTTACTCTGGAAACAAGGTATATACATATTTTTGAATCTGTCTCTCCTGGGTTCCAATCTGTTCGAATTACGCCTTGGAGGGCCAAGAATTTAATAAACTTTTAATCAATTATCTCTTAACTTGCTGAAGAATCAATTGTAACTTCATTTCAGTCCCAAGCATTAGAGGGCAATAACGCTAACTATCTGTTTGAGGCCGCAGGCTCGGCGCTCAGTGATGGCTCAACTTTTTTCGGGAAGATAGGCGCCGTGGTCTACGCTTACAACGCAGATGAATTTAATCTTTGGTACCCAGGCACGGGAGATTTCCTGATTTATGTCGGTGGAACCTGGGGGAATGGAGATTTTTCACAAAGTTCTTCTACAGCTAGTGTTAAAGTAAAGGTCATTAAATCCGACTCTGTCTTACCTGGTAAGTCTAGAATAGAGCATTGAGTCTAGAACAGGAAATTTTCCCACTGAGGTCCCTCATAAAAAAAAGATGAAGAAAACGACCATTGGCTGATCTAAATAAAAACCTTTAAGCAGTACAAATCTGGGCATAAAACACGACCCCTCCCCCTAGTGTTAGGATCAGGTGCATGGAAGGAGAAAATATCCCCGGCGACCGGTAACACCAACTCTGAGCAGAATGAAGTGAACAACCGTAGTTGACTGTAATAAATAAGGTTTAACAATTGGTATGAAACAAGTCATCTAAAAAATCAACCAAAGGTTGTATGGGCCTAATAGGTCATAATAACGACTAGAGAATTTACAAAATGAAATGAAAGCTGTGTCACCATGTAACATTATGTATCATACCTTAAGGCAGCTGTGGCGTTCCATAAAAACTAATTTAGCTTTTGCAAGCCATCATTGATACTGCAAGTGCTATATATAGGTATTTTTACATGGACCATGTAAATTATTATATCGATATCAATGTAATACTATGTGTCCAAAATGCAATACTAGCATTATAAATATACACTGTAGGTATACATGTATCAGCTGAAATGCCAATATGTCCAGCCTCTTGCCTTATATGGCTTTTACTCATTAGAAAATTTCTTTTTACTCCAAATTTTCGCAAGTACGTATACTACCGGTATACAGGTTTATATTTTTCTAAAGTATGTATTTCACTTTTAAAATTTATCTGAACTTACCAATATGCATATAATTATTTAATATAAAACTTGTGTATGTAGAGGGGGTTGTGTCCAAAATAATAAAATATTTGCTCAATCATTTTTTTGTGTGACTGTGGGCCCCTAACCCTACACCTATCTGCCCTTTTTGTCAAGATTTATGAATTCGCTAGTACTAGCTAGTATGTAAATGCTTTGACCTTGAAAATACAGATGGATTTGTGCATTATATCTGTTTGAAAGACGTTGAAAAGCCAGTGAATACATGCAAGCTCGTTCGTGCTTCTTGTGTTTTACGTTTTGTAATCAGGTTCAATTGTGATCCGCCACATGTTATTGTAGTCTCTAAACCAAATAAAATACTATCTGCGCATGCTTAGTACCTAGCGAAAAGGTCTTAGTCTTAGGCCCAGTCTTATAGTGTAGCGGCTTAGATCAAAATTTCAGCAAAATAGTTCACTTGTGGATACAAGCATGAAATTTGGTACAAATGTCTATCTGATACTACTAAATTTAAAAACATCGTTGGCCACCGCGATTTCCGCCATTTTCAAGATGGCCGCCACTAAAACAAAATGGCGACATTTTCAGGTAGTTTGGCCTCACATACATTCTTTTACAACCAAATTAATTATACATTGGCCGCTTAAATATTTTAAAATATTTTATAAAGACTATAAAATCATATTCTAATTGAAATACTATAAATATAAAGACAAAACGATTTTCTTATAACGCTAAATATCGTTCCCTATTGTAGAAATTATCGATATTATCACAGTAACAAGAAGCCATTGTTTAAAAACTTGTAACAGATGTTTTATAAAAAGCCTTGCAGGCCTTCCCTCACTATAAGGTGGGCCTTAAAACCAAGTAAAATTTTGTACTTGAAAGTTCTTAATAAGTAAAATAATTCTTCAAGAAACATAAAATATTATGGAGTGAAACTCTCCTCCAACGCACGTGAAATCTCAATAAATGAAATAATCCTTCAGAGAACATAAAATAACACTGAATGAAATATTCTTTCAAGCAACCTTTAATTTTAATGAGTGAAATAATCCTTTAAGGAACATTAAAAAAGGTAATGAATCAATGTTGTATTCATGACATAAAACAACAGGTAACCATTCGCTATCCACAATGAAGAATGCCAAGGACTGTGAAGTCAGCTCCATCCTTTTAAAATTCAAAACAATCGCCTGTGATAGCTTCTAACCAACAGATACGATGAGAATGACTAGAAATTTATGGTGAAGATAGATATGTTGTCAATATGTTCAATGGGTTGATTATTGAAATTGCAGCTTAAAAACTGCTTGGTGATTTGTTGAAAAGAAGTGGCTGGATGACAGCATTAATTCAAGCAGAAGTTGCATATTCTTGAACTGCTGAGTCTTTTTTACCATTTTTTGATCTTGCTAAAATAAGACAAGACAGTCAAATAACTGCCTGCTGCCTGTAGGTCTTCAAAAAAAAAAAAGGCAGACCAAAATGCAAAGGAACCCAATAATTGGGATGAAATTGAAATATGTGATCTATTTTTCTTGGAGTTCAGAACAAAAAAAAGATTTCACAAGTAAAATTTTGTTAAATTTTGGTAAACATTCTGTTGGAACTCGTTGTCTTTCTTTTGTAAGGTCTTGCAGAGAATCAGATTTAAGGCTTTACAAAGTAATTGCCGCTAGTCACATCAAATATGTTCGATGGGTACCATTTCACCTTTTAGGTGCAATGTCAAAGCACCCGGACATATGCTTAGTGATAAATGAGAAAAGGAATCTTTACTTAGAAAAAATAAGTTTTCAAACTTTGCCATTGGTCAAGCCAATGAGCATAACAAGTCTATAATTGTAACTTACAAAAGAATTCACATGAATATGTTGAAATGTTCACGAGAAGAAGAAAAACATCACGAAGAAAGTCAAGCTGCTCAAGAATGTTTTTTCACGAGTAAATCGGGTTATGTCTACATGTATATTTTTGGAAATGGGTAATCCATTTGAGGAAGAGTTGATGGATCTTTATAGTTCTTATCGAAACTGAAACTGCGGGATGAAATATTTTAAAAGGGATACATTAGGAAAGAACCTTATTGGGTATTCCTTTTAAGAGTATGTGAAGGTGATAATCAAGGTCTTATGAACTTGTTCAGAAGGATAAATTTCTCATATCTAATCCCAAACAAAATTCTGATTCTTACTATAGTAGTTTTCCAATGTTATTTATTTTCTGTCACAGTAGGCAATGCGATGTACAAGAATTTTCTGATAATGAAAACCAGGATACCCCTCTCTCTCTCTTTCACATTTAAAAAAAAAATCTCAATTGTTGCCTATTTTGGAAGTAGATAAAGAGTTGCCAAATAATGTACTGACAGTTATATCATTGAAACTGCATTTGTAATTGACAGTGCGACATTAGTCAATTCAAAACAAACTGAAATTTTAACTAATATCCCAATGTCATTATCCTTCTGATCATTAATTCTCTAGTAAAAGGTAATCTGAGGGTAGACACTATCTTCCTTGTTCAGAGAGAGAATAGTTTTAAGACAGAAACTGTAAAGAAAGGTGACATGGGTCTAGACGAAAAGTTACTAGGAACACTAGACCACCAAATTCATGGAACACTTTCCTTCAGTGTGACAAGAACAAACAGCAGCAGACACAATTATATACGCGATTACAGAGGCAACTATCATTGTAGTAAGGGGAAAAATACCAATATAAGCAAAGCTATGGATACCAAGTTTATACCGCTTTGCAAACATGATGAAGCTGACACCCGTATGTTCTTTCATGCTAAACATGCAGCACCGGGTGGTAGCAGCGCAGATCAATCTACATGGTTAGTTCGGATACAGACCTTGTTCTTATTAATGTAACTCTTTCTGATGAATTAGATGTGGATCAGTAATGGATGGTATTTTGAAAGGGCAAGGGTTTGAGATGAATAAAATTTATGATGTTAAATCACTGAAACCATATCAAATGCATGACCATTCTTTCATGCATTCTCGGGTTGTGATACAGGTCGGCCTTTGGTTGGAAAGGTAAAAAAACCCAGCATGACAGGTCATGAATATGTTTGAGAGCGCAAAAAAATATTCCATTACGTTGTATTTCCATTAGTGAGCTCTTCAGAATTAGAGGCGCTTTTGGTCTTCTGACTGGGACAGCAATGACGTTGCGGATAATACAACACATGCCAGTCTCAATCCAATTTTAAATGTTTAGTGCATTTGTCATTCTAACCAAAGAATAGAAGAACTAAAAGACATATGAAAGAGAGCAAAAACCCAACTTTATCGTTCATTAATAAAAATATGATATTTCCGAGGTATGTGTATTGTCTTTAAATATACCATTACGATAAATAGATACATACGATCACCAAAAGATGTAAATTAATTTCCTTGTCATCTCTACTCTTGATTTAAGTAAAGTCCACAACAATAAAGTATTTCATATGCATTTTGTTAGTATTTGTTCATTGACATTCAACATGTTGTTTACATGTTGATGTTAGGTTTGTCCCAGAAATCCCGTGAGATTTGTACATTCTCCGACTTTTTCACAAAAGAGCACACTAAGAACTATAACTCATCAATTGTGGAAATAGAACGTATTCTGAAGCACCCCTTGTAACAATTTGTCAAACCTCTAATCAATGCAGCGGAAGAATTTGTTGTCATCATGTACAATCAGTAATGCGAATAGCGTTAATGACGCTTGCCTGTATCCCCTCCCTAAAGAGCTGCTCTTGTTTGCATGTTGGTCATTTATGGGGTCATTCACTACTAGTATTCAAGTGGCTAACTTTACCCTCACCTTCCAGTTAGGTTTGAGTAAACAAAATGTTGATTTTGTGTCCCACACTGCCATTGCTGCATCATGTCAAGAAGTACTAAAATATGGGTGTAATATAACTTCAACTGCTTCAGGTCCGGATTACCTTGCATTGCTTTATGCATGCGCAGCTATACACGTTTCAGAAGATTAATTCAGTTATGTCTTTAAAACAGCTTTTATTTGTATTTAAGCGCATGCGCAGTGTATATATAAATAAAATGGAGCTCAAATTATATCATATACCAAGTTCCCTTTTATTATTGAAAAAAAAATAAAAGAATTACCGAGGAAGGATAAAAATATAAGGAAAAATTATGAAAAAAGGCGCCATTTTGAAATAAGTGGCGGCCATCTTGAAAATGGCCGAAACTTGAATGGCCAACGACATTTCTTATTTCAGTAATAGTCAAAGAACCTTCATGCAAAATTTGGTGCTTGTATCCACAAGTGAAATATTTTCCCCACTATCCGCTCCACTATTACGCCTTTTTCTGAAACGTGATTTAGGCCCGTCTAAATTTTGGCGTAACTTTTTTAGTCGGACTAACTTAGGCCAAAATCTACGACTTTTTGAGAAACGAGCCCCTGGGGTGTGTTTGCTTATACTGGTAGGTTTAAAAATTGTATTTATGTGAGACAATACTTACTCACTCATCCTTAAAAGTCAGACGTCTTCAGTCCATGGGTCCATACACTTTTCTATATTTACAGGATGATTGCAGCGATGGAAATTACAAATCTTGATTGTTTTTAATCTTTTTACCCATCACAGTAACACTTCCGGTGAGAGACATTCTGTAACATGTGCATTGAGAATCAACTGCTTTCTTTCTCTAACTTGTATTCCGCCAAATTTCAAGAAGCTACGCCCTACAGTTACTAAAGATACTAATATTCCCACACTACACTCTAATTATAATCAAACTTTATATCGCCTAGATAGCACTCGGAAATTATATTTGTATCATTACAGTAAACCAGGGTGTGCTCGATTTAATAAAGATTTGATAAAGTACAAGTATTGGAAGGAACTTTCAAAACTAGTTGGTCGTTAACAAACAATCACTTTGATTCTATATAAAAGTACATGTACTTCGAAGTTGAAAATAAAGGAGTCTATCAACAAACCGTTAGAATTGCTCGTGGTACTAATTTATGCTTCTATTTAAACCGACCTGTTTTGTTATTCCTATTTAGGGAATTATTCCAAATGCTCTACAAGAAAAGAGGAAACCACTCTTTAGGGCTTTCAACTCGCATTGATTTAGGTATACTGGTATCAACGATGTTTTTTCAATTAACATTAAAATATTCCATTCATATGTCTACTATATTATATATTCCAGTGATGTTGAAAAAAGACACCACAGAGTCTGTAACATCCATATTTGAGTGTTTTACTCACTTTGAAAACAGGATCTTTTTTAAAATGTCGTTTTAGACCCTTTTTCAACCCCAACAACAAAATTATAAATTCCTTAACTTTATTAGAAATCTACAGGAAGCCATGCAATTCTCTCCCAACTGACTATTTGGCTATAGCATAAAATGCTAGAAAATAATTCGGTACAAGAAGAAAGCTTCATTTTTATGTCCCGTCCGTCCGTCCGTCCGTCTCAAAAAGAAAGCATAAAATACCGGCTCCTCACACGACACGTTTTTCTACTGATTTGTTTGTGTTTGAGTACATTACACGCATGGGTGAATTTACTAACCTTAGATACATGAAGTATATCGACCTCGGGCTAGCGCCCTCGGTCGATATACTACACATTGAGTCCATATTTGTATAATAACATACATCACAATATTTCGAATTTACATCACAAGATATTGAACATACTTCACAAGATTTTGAATATATACCACAAGATTATGAATATACACCACAAAATCATCGAATAAAGCATTGTTTTACATGTCATATAATATATAGCTATTGAACGTGCATGATTTATGGAAGATGCACTTCTCAATGAAAAGTGCACGTCACATAATGACTGAAATCACATGATAAGACAGTCCAGGCGTTTCATAGACGTACGTGTGTAAGCTTATAGCGATTCAATACAATATCTTGCCTTATGAACTGATTCATGTGGTGCTTTTGTACGTTCCCATTTTATAATAAACCATCCGGGTGTGACAATTGCCCCGAGATAAAGGCAAAAAGTGAGACATACTGATACCAACACAGGCACTGCTGATGGTCTTTTCTCATGCATCCCGACAAACTGAAATTGAATATGATTTCGAACATCGTGCGATTTGATGAACATTAGGTTTATTAACAATTAAAAGCTGTGTAATTTATGTAAGCTAAGTTAACTTTTCTTCAGTTTATTAAGATTTCTTCTCATTCTTCAAAGAATGTTTAGGTTTAAACCATTTTACACATTTTATCTTTTGTATGTACAACTAAAATTCAACTAAAAAGCAATTAACGATTATATAAGCCAATTAAACGTATGCCAGAAATATCTTACATCAGATTTTTAGTAAAACATTTGTTTCCGAAAGCATTAATTCCTGACCAGTATCATATGGAATAAATTTATATTGTACTTACCCAAGAAAGAACACCACGTAAATTGTAAACCCGGACGTTATGCTGCAGGTCGATCATTAAATAAGTCTACCTGTGTTAACGTTCAACATACATACATACATTTTGTTTTAGAAATAGATGGATTTTACGTCAAGAAAAATACCCTTTTTTGAATTTCTCCTGCAGCTAGTAACACGTGTTTTTTATCTTTCTTTTAAAACATAAAATTGAATGCACTAGCTGTAAGAGACAATTTAGAAATAAATTTTATTACATTTAACCAAGCAGAAAAAGGTAGACGTGATACCTTTCATTTTCTACAAAACAAATGGTGTACTATGTAATATGTAAAATGAATTTTAGAAAAAGTTGAAACAAGTATTTTCATATATTTTTTAAGACGAAAGTTTCATTACGTTTCATCCGTTACAATTTCTGACGTCAAATAAAAACAATAAAAACTCTGTTTGAGAAAATTAACAAGATTAGACAGACTGGTATAATTTTAAAAATAATTGTTACTACAAATAATCTTAAAGTTAAAGATATATATTTTCGTTATGATGATAGGACAATTATGTGTAAAAGAAAGAATCTTTAGCTATGAGGATTTGCAGAGCCGTACATGTATACTGTATGCCTACATGTACATACATTGTAATGACAATTAAATCAATCGGAGAACATTTTTGTTTTGTTAAATTTGTGTAAGGTGTATATACATGCAGCATTGATGATACCACAATACATTGATAGAGGGATTAATTCACGTATACTAAAAAAAAAAAAAAATGAAAAAAACCCTCAAAATATTGACCCTTAAAAACACACCCATAAAATTGGGTTTGCAAAACAAGTGCACGATCCCATTATATACATAATAATAATAAAATATATCTACATGTGTAGGTGATTTTTATGATCAGTGCAGTGTAAATTTAATTTTCTGATTTCTTCTAAAGACGATTTTTAAAAATGCAGATGTGGGTAAACTTTAAACCTTGGCTTTGGCAATAAATAAGCACTTTAGGAAAATTTCTATACATGTTCCGACAAAGCGGTATTTATAACTGTCCTTTTTTTTGGTTATATATAGCTATTTTATTTTATATTCTTTACACCAATTGCAGATATTTTGAAAAGGATACATAATTAAAAACAAAAGATCATTTTTTTTTTATCAAAACGTTGTAAAAAATCTGTTAGAAAAAAATTGGGTTAACACGCTCTACCATTCGTAACCTATAATGTTAAAAATAAAAATAAGCTTTCCAGTATATAAAATATTAAATTTTGTGGGATCATTCTATTGTAGTTTTTTATGCAAATGAATTAAATCAGTGTTAGAAAAAGTGACTAAAAATTAATTGCTGCGATTTTAATTGTTTTTGTAAATTTCACATTTGTTAGACATAGGTTCATGCAGATGTAATAAGGTGTTAACTGCGGTTTTAAAAAAAAGAATTATTGATATGAAGAAAACTCAAAATTAAGTTGATAAAATAAAAGCAATGTGATGTGGAAAACTTGCGTCGCTTTTCTATTGTTATTTTTTGTCTAATGCAAAACATACAAAGATTTGCATGCACGTTAAAATCTGATTTCAACTTGATTTGTCTCCATCAAATAAAATAATAAATATCGGGCCTACAAACCCACATAAGGGTTGATTCAAAAGTCACCCGCGTGGCGCAGTGGTTTTAGCGTCTATTTAAGAGTCGCGGAATAAGGCGTTGATCTTTACGTCGCGGGTACGAATCCCACTGTGGGACGTGGCGACCGTTCCTTCGTGTGAGACCATATAAACCAAGGTCCCTTAGCGCAGTAAGTGCTAGCACGAAAAAGATCTCTCCCTGCTCAATGGTCCTGAATGCCGAGTATAGGACAAAATTTGTAGTTCCCCACCGGCAAGTGGTGGGCGTCTCCATATGAGCGAAAAATTCTCAAGAAGGACGTTCAACAATATAGATACAATCAATCAATCAACGAAGAAGTTTGTGAATTCGATTAAATTGCTTCTAGTTGACGTAGAACAACAAAGAAGAAGGTACAGTTTCAATAGAAATAAAGCCCTATATTTTTCCAAAATATGAAAGTAATAGAAGAAATTAAAATTCATTCTTTCTGAATCATAAGAATTCTCTGCAGTAAGAATACACAAATGGTTTTCCTCATATGACCTCCTAAATGCCAATTGTGACGTCATTAACTTGTGCATTTTCCCGTATTTTCTTAAAAAGTTGCAGAAGACCTCAATTTTCAGGGAATTTTCTTTCAGAAAACATACTCTGCCACCGTCGCCCGGAAAGATTTTGAGATATGTGATTTTTCATAGCAGTTTACATAATATATCCAAAAATTAAAGTGGGCGACGGTGGCAGACACTATTTTCTAAAGGAAAATTAGTAGAAAAACGAGTCATTTTGAAGCTTTTTTGCATTAAACTAAAAATGTGCCAAAATAATGACGTCATATTTCAAGAAAGGCTCTTCTTCATGTCATATTCTTTAATGATTTATCATATTCATCTACTCAACTATTGTTAAAGCCAATTTCATAACTTTTTGAGAACATTAAATTTTTAGGGCACAATAAAGCTCAAACCGTACCGTCTTCTTTGACCTTTCAACCTTGACATAAGTGTTTGACCCACGTTTACACAAAAATTCCAAACTCTTCCTTTCTCAAATGCAGATCAAATATGTTTGTACCTAAAGTAAGGCCTTTTCACAAGAAATACAAATGTGAAATGTAAAACGTAGCACCACCTGTTCAAAAATTAGGACAAAGGTTAACGTTTTTAAAGGTAGAACAAATTCCGAGGTCAAGGTCAAAGGATCAAGGCTCTTGATATCAAATGAAAGGTCTTGTCACAAGGATTAAATATGAATGTGAAGAATGAAATCCCTAGTCCTAACCCGTCAAAAATTATGGTCAAGGTTGAATTTTAAAAGTAAGTCAAACTCCAAGGCCAAGATCAAAGTTCTTTGTATCCAATGAAAGGTCTTCTCACAAGATTTACATATATTAAGTATGAAAGCCCTAGCCCTTACCGTTCAAAGGTTATGACCAAGGTTAAAGTTTTTTCATAAGTACGGAAATCTCCAAGGTCAAGGTAAAAGTTGTTGTTACTCAATGGAAGGTCTTTCAACAAAGATTACATATATGAAATATAAAAAGTCCTGGTATCTACTATTCAGGAAATATGGCAACAGTAAAAGTTTGGAATTTTTGTGTAAAAGTGGGTCAAACTCCAAGGTCAAGGTCAAATTTGGTGGTACCCAAAGAAAGGTCTTGTCACAAGGAATACACATGTGTAAAAAAAAAAAGTCATAGCTCCATTAAATCAAAAGTTATGGGCAAGGTTAAAGTTTTTGCGGACAAACAGAGAGAGATAGACAGACGGACGGATATACCCCCGAAACCTCGTTAACCACACTGCTCAACGCGTTATCGGCTACTCGGTTGTTATCGGACACTCGGTGCAAGAAAAGCAATGTTTAGAAAATGTGGGTAATTTTGAATTTCATATTTTAACGATAAATATGTATTTTAGCAAACAAAGTTTGTAATCTATGACAGATAATTGATTATACTTTTAACAACAGAAAGCACAAACCAAATCACTCTCTTTCAAAAGATCTACAACTCTTTCAAATGATATTTGTACAAAAATTTCGGAATATGTCATCACATTTTAACTTCTGTAGAATTCAAAATTAGTTTATTCTATCAAACAAACTGGTCTATTTATTCTATGGGCAATCAGATACCTTTAGATCAGTAAACTGAGATTAAAAATCCAAATTAAGGGTTAGTAATCAGTCTTTTAAAATGTCTCGTTAGTTGAAAACATGTTATCGTCAACATGGTTGATGTTGCTGGATACTTAGGTTTTAGACGGGTGTATGTTATCGGAAACTCAGGTTAAAAAGTTTCCTTTAGCTTCATAAATAGATTGGAAAAAATCCTTTTTAATCTGCCAATCCTGGAAAATAGCAAACGTAAAAGTTTGTTTTGGTATGGATGTATATAAATAAAGTTAATAATTATAAATTTATAAGAGAAGTACTCATCTGTTCAATCATTTTTCTTGTTTTCTTGGAAACCGCTTCAGGCGGTTTCAGACGTAAATATATTGTGTTTAATTAATTATAACAATTTTGCTTTAGACTTCCGAGATACATGTATTACGTTATCTTTTTTTTAAAAAAAAAAGTTCAATTTCCCCCATGATCCCCGGGGATTTTTTTGTCCAGTAATGTCAATTTATTATCACGTCACAGTTACACATATAGCAGGTGTGGCTTAAGTAGGGGTGCCCCGGATATGAAACAGTGCCTGTGATTGTGACGTCAGGACATTTGTTGCTCCGCAAAAGAACATTAACACTTTAAATATAATCACCCAGTTTATATTACTTTTTTTAAAAATACTTGATCATGTGATCTTGTGTCAATCAGACAGCTGTCAACATTAACAAGAAGTAATTATTCTTAATTCTTTTTTAATACAATGTAATTTGGATATGTAGTAGATTAAAGAGACTAATATCATTTAACAAAAAGCATGGTCAAGAAAATTTTTTTTAAAAAAATTAAGGGAGCCGACTGGAATTTTATTGTGTTAGAAACACTTTAATTTGAAAAAATATATAACTCATTTTCCAACCGTTAAAATACCTACTAGTATTTAGGTGGAAGGGGTGCTGGTTGTTTCACTTCAGTTCCTGGTATGTTTAACTTTTTCTACAAACAGTTATTTGCGTTTTCAATTACAATGGGGAGGGGGGGGGGTGCGAGAGATTTTTTGCTTCAGTATAAACATCCAATAGCAATGCAAAATCCATGTCAGCCCCCCCCCCCCTCCATCCGAGCATTAGCTCTATCTACACATTGAATTTGAGCACACTGCGGGATGTGACCGTTCATCAGGGGGTTCTTATTCCTTCTTAGTACGTTAAACAATCTCCTATGTAATCGGAAACCCTTTGCTAGCGAAGATGTAGAGATCCCTGTTTACGATTTTGTAATATTTTAAAGTCCAACCTCTTTTCTCCTCAAAATTTTGAATTCTATGCCATATAATTTGATCTAACTACCTATTTGGAAATTCATCAAACCACCCTTGAGTTTAAATTCTTTAATTGCTTTACATGTATATACCAAACTTATAAATGTTTTCGTGTTCGAAAGGCTGTGAGTTTGAATCTCGGCGGCGACTGACCTAAGTCGATAAAAAAGAGTAGCATCTGTTCCTTCGCCATGCGCTCACCACCTTGATTGTATGTTGTTTAACGCCCTCTTGAGAATTTTCCAGTCATATGGAGACGCCATCACTTGCCGGCGGAGAGCTTTAAAATTTGTCATATACTCAGCATTCATGGCCATTGAGCAATGAGGGATCTTTTTTGTGCTAGCACCCACTTCGACGTCCCACTGTGAGATACGAACCCGCGACGTAAGGATCGCCTCCTTACTTGGCGACTCTAGAGCAGACACTCTAACCACTGCGCCACGCGGGCGACCTTGGTACCTTGAAATGAAATTTAAAACTTATACCATCTTTTCGAGCAAGTCAAGATCATGCAGATTTCAGTGAGAAATGCCAAAAAAGCACTCATTTTTTAAAAGTTACAAATTCTAAAAGAGGCAAATTATAGCCAAAAATTAGAATTTCGTGCCAGCCACTTTAAATATTTAGGTTTCATACGGATTTCTGTCGTTTCTTTGCGTTTTTCCCTAATTTATGACAACCTTTGTTTCCGATAACCAAAACCGAGTTATCCGATAACAAAGTGCATTATTCAACCGTAATTTCCGATAACATACTGAAAGTTAAAACTGGGCAATTTTTGCTCTTTAATTACATATTCGCAAGATTCTCTGGAAGTCTTCTTGTGGACAATCATTAACGCAAGGTAAATATAAGGATTTTGAAGAAAAAAGCTATTTACAAGCTATTTACAACAATGCCAATCGGAGAAAAACTCACAAAATATAACAAATTTGACTTTTAAAGCCTTCCAAAGGATAACAAATGCTATTAATAATAATACGTATCAAGGCTTTATTTTATATCCGTATTCATTTCTGTTTACAAAAAACACAATGAATATTCTCTGTTTCTATTTTAGCAGAGTTTACTTAAAATAATTTACTAACCTATCAAAAATTGTTACCTACCGATAACAACCGAGTAGCCGATAACGCGTTGAGCAGTGTGTTAACGGGGGCATAAAAATATCAACCGTCTAGTTCAGAGTCATCTTTTTGCAATTTTGTGGTTGATACAATGATCTTGCTAGCAAATGCAATCTATCGTTAAGTCGAATGCTGACTGATGAAGTAATTGTTAGGACTTCCACTAATTTTTTTTTCGTTTTTCCAATCCTGATAAGGGTGGATGAAACTGCACGCATTAAAATAAGTTGTCGTTCCAAACATAAGAAAATTTGTAAAATCTTTTAAAACATATACACACATGTGTACATTCTGGAAGAACCGAAATGTGTCCCTTATTTTATGATAAGTATATATTATAGGTTGCGGCTGTGCTGTATGTACTTCAGACTGGGATACAGTGACAACGACATGCGACTGTAAGTGAATTTGATAAATTCATATGACTCTTTTCCTTAAATTTATGAGAAAGTTGTTTAACGTTATTACATGTAGTACCGATGTTGTTGCATGTAGTTCTGACGCTGTAATATTTTATTTATGTGTTTTCATCAGCAGATTTAAAGGGTCTTGGGGGAGCACCCCCGTAAAAGTATAATATGACTAATATTATAATATTCCAAACTTTGGTACATAATTAACCAATACTTATATTTTTATTATGCGCCCGGATCGACAGATCCAGGGCGTATATTGTTTTGTCCTGTCTGTCTGTCTGTTTGTTTGTTTGTTTGTTTGTCCCAAACTTTAACCTTCACCATAACTTTTGAACCATGAAAGATAGAGACTTCATATTTGGTATGCATACACCACTAATTAAGGTCATTGACCTTGTGACCTTAACTGTGGCCTATATGCAAAAAATAGTTTTTTTCCTGCAAACTTTATCCTTCGTTTTAACTTTTGAACCATGAAAGATAGAGACTTCATATATGGTATGCATACACCACTAATCCGGTTCTTCCAAATGACACCAAGGTCAATGACCTTGTGACCTTGACTGTGACCTATATGCTAGAAATAGCTTTTTTGAACCCTCACTATAAATTTTGAACCATGAGAGATTGAGATTTCATATTTGGTACGCATACTCCACTAATCAAGCTCCTTCAAATGACATCAAGGTCAATGACCTTGTGACTTTGATCTTACTGCTAAAAATGGCTTGTTCCTAACTTTGTTGCCGCCGGGCGCATAGTGTTTCACAAACACATCTTGTTGTGCCTAGTTTTACTCTTAAAAAACAGAAAAACCGAGGAGCTTCCAGAGGTTTTGTCCCCTGGGTCTCTACCATTCAAAGTATGGTATGACTACTATTGATTATGCCATACTCTGGTACATAACTATCCAATACCACTATATTGTGGCTGGATTTACTCTTGTTCTACACGAAAACCCAAGAGCTTCAGGGGGCTTAGTCCCTAAGGCCCCCACCAGGGCTTCGCTCTGGGCCCATCTTTTTTCCCAGATCCCCTGCCTGAACGGAGTTATATAAATCCTGTATCTGCCTATGGTTTACACAATTCTGACGTTCTCCTGGCTATTGTACATATGTCTGACGTTGTCCTGTCTAGATATATCTTACATTTATATCAACTCTGGCGCTGTACAACCTATTATGCTTTTTTGCTCAACTAGAATTTGCTGTAGTAATTAAATATTTTTTATTATGTTATTAGTTCTGACGCCGTCATTTATATTCAATTTTACGTTATTATAGTTCTGTCCTTGTCATATTCCACAAAAATTCTTACTTTTCTCATATCTATTTTACATAATGTGTTAACCTTTTCTATTATAATTTTGTCTCTTTACATAATTAGGTCAACTGTTGTTGTGTATATACATTACCCATTCTATTGCCTCTCCTATTGTGTATAATATGTTCAGCCATCGACCATTGTGCGGTTTTTCTTTACATTTTTTTCCCTTTTGTAAATTAGGCCAACTGTTACATGTGTCTTGTATATACTTCAGTTTCATAGTTCCCGTCTTTTGTGCATAAAAAGGTCAACCGTTGATGCTTATAATTTGCTTTTTTGTCTACTGTCGTGTCTGTTTTTTTTTTTTAGGTCAGACGTTGTCCTGTCCAATTCCAAATGACATTCCAAACTCCTACAAACTCTTTGATGGACAGACAACTAAAAGCAGCACCTTATATTCCTGTCAGCTTGGTTTCCAGTCCAACAAAGCTCCGAGTTTGATAACATGTAACGGTACACATTGGGAAACCACGGACTTCGACTGTGCAGGTTAACTAACTGTATACATATAACAAACTCTTTACATCGCATAAAGAAACTGAAAGAAAAAAATCTTTTAAAAATGAACTGCCTTACACCAAATGAAAAATAAAATAACAAAGATAGTAAAACCCAATCATTAGAGAGTTCAATCTTCACTGACTAAAAATATGGATTAACCTACCAGAAAAGCAAAGTACACTTATGAGTTTATGTATATAAGAATTTTGTTATAAATGTGTACTTTGAAACATCATTTCACGCATATAACAAAGTAAAAAGAATCGTTATACTAATACTTAGTTAGTGTTTATATGTAAGATTGTAACTTCTACTTTTTAGACAGTGGCTGATCCATGCATCACTTCTACCACAGTGGTATACAACATCACAACTGTCCAACAGAGAATCCAGGAACTGAGAAAAAATCTGACTGTAGACACTAAAAACACCAGCTCTTATAGAAGATCTCTAACATGCGCAGAAGATTCCCGACCAAGTGCTGCTCAGATTGGCTACTTAGGAATAGGAATCCTTTGTCTGACTGGAGGACTGGTACTTTGTGCCGATCTAACAAGCTTGGCAAAGATAAACGAAGATGATGATTAGAATAAGTGTACATTAGAAAACAATTGCTATCCCACCGCCAAATTAATCACATTTAACTTTAAAATAAAGACGATGTTTACTGAAGCGTACCTATTTCGTAGAAAACATGAAAACCATGCTCATGAATTTTGGGGAATTACATTCTCGTTTTCTTATTTGTGTTCTTTTAGCTTGAAGTAATAAAAAAAAATCAGGGGGATTTTTTTTGTGTTTAATGTAAGTATGGTCCTATGGAATGGCTTGTAAAAAAAAGAAAATAATAGGATTTCATTTTCCCATTAATCCTCCTTACACTCCTATTTATCTTCTTCACCCTCCAACTATAGTCCTGGGGGGCACGATATATTACTGGTGACATAAATAAAGAAGACCTCATCATTAATTTTAAAAAAAACCAAAATTTAGGGAACCCCGATGTTTGAATTGGCGTCATGTTTCATAAATAGAATGGATTCTGTGGAAGATTACCCCAGGCGATGGGCCAAAAAAATGCAAAAGAAGGCCTTAACACGTTGTCAGAATGGATTTAATGTATCAGATGTATGTTAAAATCTCGCAATAGGCAACTGTAGGGCAAAATGACAACCAACTATCCTTCTGTATTGAGTAATTCAGAAGTGAAAAAAGAATTAGATAGATTACACGGTCAATATGCACTGGTTCCTGATGACATAGTAGGTAACAAGATTGTCTTCGTTTGTAAGGCTAATTATATAAATTGTATTTTAGAGGAACTGGGATTTAATTACTTATACCCTTAAAGCTCTCTTTCTATACGTAGCAAATTCTTCAGAACTATGCGAGTTTTCAATATTTTTAATATTCCCAACAACCAACATGATTTTGAATTACCATATCTATATTGTTGGATTCCAAAACTTCATAAAAATCCTTCCAAAGAAACATGGCGAGTTCCAGAAAATGTTCTACCAAGCCTCGCTAAAATATTCACAACAGTGAAGGAGGAACTTTTGTTGTACTGTGCAATAATATACAGTGTACATGTATTCGAGAAGTGGTGTAAATCAGATGTGAATACTTAAAGCAACATGAGCTGTATTTTTGAAAATTTTATTTTGCTGTTAAAATGTGTTATGATAAATTTGTATGTAACTTAAACCTTTATGAACGATTTAGACTAAAATAAAGCAGAAGAAACACTTCTATATACATGTACAATCCAATGCAATCATTATTGTACAAAAAGACAATAATGTAATTGTGAATCAATCGAAGCTTATAAATAGTTCCTCCATCGCAAATATGAACAACAGAAGTTTATTAACATTATTTTTTTTTATTGAAATAGTTATTTACAATTTTGCAACAAAAAATTACATCATCAAAGTTGCAGCTCATATTGCTTTAAAAATTCAAAGGAACTTTTGGAAAATTTGAAAAAATTTTAAATCACAAAATTTAACCAAAATCATTAGCATAAAAACTTTTCAACTTTATATATTTACATTTGCAAATGTTTTCCTTTATATAACACTACTGAAAGCAAGCGTTTTTATAACTGTATAAATACAGGTACGGGGTCAAGAGGTCATAGATGTGCGTTTGGATAAACGTTCGACGTAATCTCTGTGTGACGTCATAAAGGGTCGACGCGCGTTTAGTTGATTACATACATGCCGTTGGGTTTGAAAAATAACGCATTTCGCACGTTAAAAATAACAATCAGGCAAATTTAAAGTATGAATAAGTCACAAATGTAAATATAAGTAATAAGGTATCATTTTTTGAGTTTTATTGAGATGTAAAACGGGTTGGCACATGATCAAATCTTCCATAAAGCCCTTCGGGCTTCATGGGATTTGATCACGTGACCAACCCGTTTTACATCTCAATAAAACTCAAAAAGTGATACCTTATTTCTTAAATAAAACCTCCCCACAATAAGATAAAGTCCAGGATTTTTGTTTATTTCTATGACGGTTTTTCAAGAACTCGTATATTCACTTTTACCTCGCCATTGGTCATTTGCAATATTTGTTTGTTAAAAAACATTCTGACTGTACAAACAAGTACTCTGAAGTTGATATTAAAAAGATGCTCTTCACAAAGTATTTTGTAAATGGCCAATCACATTTGGAGATTTGGAAATTTCTAAGTCCTGTATTTTATGTGGTCTGATGAACTTTCTACATGTATTTCGAAAGTTCTATTAAAATCGTCAGTCAACCGACATTCCACTTCTTGATCCTTGAGACCATTAAGATTTAGGCCTACCTTAAATTTTGTTTCTATATAAATCTAATACTAATAGGACTATCATTTCCAATGATTTACTGGGCAGTCAAACAAAATCTATGTTTGACCTCAGAGTGACCTGTCACACAATACATGTAGGTGGAAACGGCTAAACCTCATCTGTATTTGTTAGTGTTCGACAGTAATGGCACTGACAGAGTTTGACCTCAGTGCAGGTAAAAGAAATTTATAACATTGAAGCCAGCACAAGATACATGTACATTTAAGCAATGAATTATCATATTTAGAAAGATGCAGTCTCATAACTGCAATGGTGTGTGCAAACAAATTTTCATAACGCGCGTAAATGTAAATATGTAGCTTTAAAAAAAACCAGAAGTCTCTGTCGAGACTGTAGCTCTACTGGTTTGTACTTATAACAAAGGATGAGATAAGAATCCACTGCCATCAGACCAAAACTGTAGAAGGAGTAGCGTTTTAAAGGAATTTCACAGAAAATTCTATTTTTAGTAACCATGCCAACACCGTTCATCGAAATCAAAATCCTATGCACTCTTTTATGTATCTTAGTGTAGTCTACTTGTGTGCCAAGTAATACTGAAGCCAGACCAAATCTGTAGAAGGAGTAGCATTTTAAAAGAATTTCATAGAAAATTCTATTTTTAGTAACCATGGCAACACCTTTCATCCAAATCAGAAGCCGATGCACTGTTATATGTATCTAAGTGTATTCTACTTGTATGCCAAGTTATATTGAAATCAGATCAAAACTGAAGGAGGAGTAGCGTTTTAAAGGAATTTCACAGAAATTTCTATTTTTAGTAACCATGGCAGCACCGTTCATCGAAATCTTAAATTGATGCACTATCTAATGTATCTTGGTGTAGTCTACTTGTGTGCCAAGTAATATTGAAATTGGATCAAAACTGTAAAAGGAGTAGCATTTTAAATGAATTTCACAGAAAATTCTATTTTTAGTAACCATGGCAACACCGTTCATCGAAATCAAAATCCGATGCACTATTTTATGTATCTTAGTGTAGTCTACTTGTGTACCAAGTTATATTGAAATCAGACCAAAACTGTAGGAGGAGTAGCGTTTTGAAAAATTGTTTACAGACAGACGGACAGACAGAAGGACGGACGACGGTCACTTTACTATCGCATAAGCTCTTCTCTGACCAGTAGAGCTAATAATAAACAGTATAAAACATTTCCAGCAAAAAAGAATACTGCCCTTGAACCCAGTCAATAAATATATTTTAATTTGAATAATTTTACTTTTTTACTTTTAAAAATGATTGATTGTATTTGCTGACAAGGTCATTGTATCGACCATAAATTGACAACATAAATCGATTTTATTGTCTTTACACCACCAAGTTTTGCTGATGTCAAGAATTCTAAAAAAAAATATCTGTTCAAAAAACAAAGGAATTGATGCTGTAAACATTGGTGACATTTTGAAGCAGAACAGGGTACAGTTTTTTTTTTTATATTTCATCATCACTTATTTTGAAGCCTACACTCAGTACTTCGTACACATATTTTTGAATACCAAAAATTTGAACATTTGACCTTGGAGTTAAACTTGCATTTGAGAAACTTCAATGCTTGCCATAAGCTGTCATATGGTGGCATAAGTGTTTCCCTAACACATCTTGTTATTTACTAAAACAAAACTCTGCAGTACCTAGATACTGAACATCTGAAATAATAATAACCCTGTGAACCCTGTGTGACCTTTTTCTCTCTACAACTATCATCATTCTTTGTGATGTGAATATAGCTAACAATGAAGATCTTCAAAGGGTCAAAATTTAGGGACCCATTATGGATCAAGCATGAAAAAGTAGACCTTGATGCTTTGACAGTCCTTTAAAAAAGCTGCAAATTAAAGTCTTACAAATGGTTTATTTTTAAAAATTTATTTCCATAACAAAAAGCAAGACTAACTTTACAAACTCTGTGGTTTTTAAGCCTTATTAACTCTGTATCTTCATTTAATACAAAAAAATATGGTTTAGTTAGCTTTGAGAAAATAGACCCCAGATTTTAAGACTGCTTTGGAATGAAGAACTACACAAGGTTTAATTTTGAATGAAAGGATCACACAGTTCAAATTAACATGTGGCACAAGAAGTCATCATGTCCAGAACACATTTCAGTTTCTCGTCTTTTTTTTTTATTTCATTGCAATGACTCCTCAAAGAGTGTTACTGGTAATGGGTGTTGAATAAACATAATTATCTATGAAGAGCTGGAAAATGGGAGTGATGAAACTTAGGTGATAGATGACACATAAACATCAGTATGACCAAATGCAACACACAGTGGAGAATGACACAAATGCTCCACAGTAAAAGATTTCACATATCCTCTTTAAACACAAATTTAAAACAATTGTCTGTCTTCAATCAATGTCTTCCTGACATGCTCTGAGATGGAAATAATGTGCATAGCATGTTTCAGACCACCATTTCATTCCTGCCTCCCTTCTGATGCTGCTGTACTATTTACACATTCACACATTCAAACACAAAGTGATAAGACCTCTTCACTATCATTTCATAGGTTTTCTTGGCTGCCCCATCATTGGTCCTCTCATCATAGGACCCATTGGACCCATAGGACCCATCATAGGCCCCATAGGTGGTCTCATTCCAACTGTAATATATCAAAATCATTGTTATTTACAATGTGTCATTTGGATCTGTCAAAGGAAGTCATGTTATTTATGTTTCTGATTAGACTCTCTAACCTACATAAGTAATTTAACATGACACTGAAAGCTGTTAAATATGTAAAGGGCATTTAAGTTTCCCTTCGGTACAAAATACAGTGCAAATATCTGGTTTGACAAATTTCATTTAACTTTAAATTTGTCAGACAAAATATCATACAGGGATTTAAAATTTTTGACAACTCAGATAAAAAATCTTAACTATAAAAATGTTAAATTAAGACATACATATACACTGCAGTTCACATATGTAGTAGATTAAGATATGATGAAAATATAAGATAAAGATATGATGAAAATATAAGTAATAAAGCAATGAATTACCTGGCATCATACCCATCGGTCCGCCTGGTGGTCCCATCAGAGGCATTGGTCCACCGGGCATTGGGCCACCCATTGGCATGGGGCCCTGGGGCGGTCCTCCAGGCTTACCAGCTGAACAATTACAAAAAACAAGAACTTCTTACAGAATTGTTGCATTATATCAAAATATTTACCTAAAGTGTTGTATAAGTATTTCTAAAATTATCTAAATGATGGAATCAGTAATCAAAGATTACAAAGCTCATCTTGAGCAATATTAGTAAGGCATATAATGTTTTGGTAATAAGCATCTAAAGGTGAATTCTCTATGCAAGTTTGGTATAGCTTTTTCTTTCTAATGGATCTGTTCCATTGCAAGGGCAGAGGGACAGGGTGATCACCATATATTTCCAAAACTTCATCTGCCAGGATATAATAATTCTTTTATGCAGTCACTCATAAGAAATATAGCTTTGATCCAGCATAAAAAAGAAGTATTGTGATGCACTTTTCCAGTATAAATATACTGGCAAAATGCTTGGGCTTTACATTTATAAAGTAAAATATGAAATTTAAGATGTCAGAAATGTTTTCATTCATGCCAAAGCATAAAGTTGTCCTGTTGTTAGGTTGCATTTTTTCACCAAACCAGTGATTGGGAAGGGCTTGCGCCATGCGCCATAGTCGCACTGAAGTGAAAAATGGCGCATTAAATCAATCAATCATGGCGCCAAGGTGCGCATTCAATTTTTACCAATGTTATTTGGAAATATTTTGCGTACGACTTTCTCTCTTGTTTTCCTTTCGTTTTAAAAGCAGTCAATTTAAAACAACAAATCTCATTGGTTGAAACCTGTCAAAAAGTACTTCCGGTTAAGCGATTCCGAGGCGATACTTCATTCATTTGTATGGTAGGGCAGTTTCCTTTCCAAAACTGTAGTAATTTTAACACAAAATACGGGTCAGTTATATTCTAAGCAATTTCCTTTAAATTTGCTGCATTTCATGCGTTAAAAATCGGATTCGGTTAATTAAAAACGTGTTTTCTCTCGTATTTCATATTTGTTTGTCACTTTGTTATTTCTTGAAATGGCACTTCAGATTATATTGATGGCCCATTCATTTTCGAAATGGCCCATCAAAAATGTTGACAGTTGCGCCATAGTCCTATTGACCATTTTGGCCTTCCCAATCACTGCCAAACTGAAGTGAAATCAACTAGAAATTTTAGTTACAATGAATTTATAAAAGTTTTATATACTCTGATTATAAACAAAGTTAAATAAAATAAGAAAACAGCATTTTAACTGTTATTAAAAATATTGCAAATACATATCGTCCCACACAAAATTTTATATGACTGTATATTGAATAGGGTTACTCTCAAAACAACAAAATTAAATGCCCATGAAACTATTTTTGATGAAAAATCAACAAAATTATATCCCCACGAAAATTTGTGCTTCTACAGTATCTCAGTCACAAAATATCTTATCAATGAATTTCATTATAGTTATACATGTAGAAGAAAATTTTTATGATTTATAGTTTAAAAAATGGACAAAATTGGTAATTGTTGCATGCAATGCTACGATTCATGACTATTGCATTTTGAATTTTTACCTGCTGGAGGTGGTATCATGGCCCCACCAGGAGCATTGGACTGGAAAGGATTGGATGCAATTTTTCCTGCTTTAAAGGCTGCAGCTGTTTTAATAAAAAAAAAAAAATGTCATTCTGTTCACTGAATTACGTCGTTATTTCAATTATTATATCAAATTAATGTGTTCATTAAAAAAACTTTTTCTGTAGTGAACAGTTACTTACTGGTGTCATCAACTAGTTTTTGGACTTGTTCTTCTAGCCACTTTTGATAATACAATCTGACATTTTCTTTGTGTTTTCTGCCATTACAATGTGTCTTTCTTACCGATGGCTAGAATTTAAAAATAATAGTAAAGTATTCATAACAAGATAAAATGAATAATAATTACCTCATCTCCATAAAATATAATTAATAAATACAGTACAATCTCAGTAAAAAAAAAGCCCCAAAACACACATATTGCAAATTCATGGATATAGCGAAGTCATCTTGGATCCTAAGCTATAAATTTAACGGGTTTTTTACCTGCATTAACTCTGGCCCCACAATGCATCACTTATTAAAGCTACAATCTTAAGATAATAAATGCAAAACTTCAACAAAAAGTTATCTTGGCTTTACTAAATGGATATATATTGGAGATGGTAAACAAAATGTTCTTCATTCACTTTCAGCATTGTTCAGGCTTCCTTTTCGTTAATGCAACTAATTATTTAATAGTGTTGTGTTGTGCGTGCACTATGCCTAAATAGTAGTCAGGGTTTGACACATGGTGCACGAGCCGGAGGCGAGTGCACTATGTGTCAAACCCTGACTACTATTTAGGCATAGTGCACACAAAACACAACACTATTGTCATTATTATGCTGACTGTTGTTATTGTATAAAAAGGGCAATATTTTCTCCACTCTCAATGTTTCATCACCTGTTACATTCGTCGACTCTATTATGACGTCACCTTGTGCAACACGTACATCATAATCTTTTTCTTTAATTTTGAACGTTCCATGCTTTAGGTATAATCTACAGATATTTTCAGAGAATAGTAACTGAGTGAAGGAAGGGGGGTTGCATGAAACTATTTTAGAAGAATTATTTTGTTTATTTTTAATCTTGAGTGTAAAATATTCGAAACTAAGTTTATATATATCATAGTACAATACTATAGATAACGGCGTCTGTAGCGTAATCGGTAGCGCGTCGGACTGACAATCTCAGGGTCATGAGTTCGATACCAGGTACGGGCGTTGTCGGATTTTCTTCAGAAATGGAAGCCATGCACTATTTTGGCATAGTATGCTTACGCTATATAAATCCTTAGAACACTATGCAAGAATAGTAGGGTATGGGTTATATAGAGACAAACTGACAGGAAGCATAATAATTTATGACAACAAGTGACGTTAGAGTCTAGACGCTCCAAATGTCACATGCGGTTTGACGATCTCGTTGTAAATTAAAACAATAGAATTTTGAAGTATTTTTGGTTGCCCTAATATAATGGTCACACCATCAATATATTAGTCGCACATAGGTATAGCAATTATTGATTTTTTTTTTATTACAGAGAGCAGAGTGAGCTCAATAGACTAAAGTGTAAGAACAGAAAAAATTCGGAAGGAAATCTGTACATACGTTAAGCAAATTTTGTTGTGAAACATTCCACAGAATTCCTTTACTACCCAATGTCCTTTATGCGAAGAAATAAATAAATACTAATGTAAAACAGAAAATTTAAGGCTTCTAGTTTGTACAAATCAAAGAAACAAAATATTATTCAGCAATAGACGACTTTCACATTTACAAAAGTTATTCCCCTTTGCGGGGTCAATCCGGGGTCAACCTGCATAAGACGCTGTTTTCCCTCTATAACCTTACCAACTTTATGGGTCAGTATCCTAGAAATAAAATCTGTATGAATATGCTCACTTTGTTTTTTATGTTGCTCCATACTCTGGCAATACATATAAAGATCAAAACTGTCCTATAACATTTGAAATTTAAAAATATTAACAGGTAACTTACAAGTGTGGCGGTCAGCCGGGTTCGATCGCCGGTGGCCAGATAGCTCAGTTGGTAGAGCACCTGACCGGAGTTTCAGGGGGCCCGGGTTCGAATCCCGGTCTGGTCCGCTGCATTTTCTCCTCTCCCGTTACACAAGGCACAAAGTGGGGAAAATTAGCGTTACGTCGACAATGGGAGATAACTCTTAGGAATGTGAAATTCGTCTTTGTTTTTCGATCAAAATTGCACTAGGTTTTTAGTTTAAACCAGACGCTCGGCTGTCTCCGTAAGCTCTGACGAGCTCCGTGACGTCATAGTTAGTCGAGATGTCGCGTGCGGCTTGATGTATGAAGTGGCTATTCAATTTTTTAAGTGACTAGTGGTTTTTTTTGTTTTTTTCACTTTTTGATGGTACAACTGCGCTCGCCCCAACGGTCACACCGTAAAACATAGGGATTCAGTAAATAAAGCTCAAAACAACTTTGTGTATGTCCTTAACCAGGTCATATTAAATCATATTAAACATGGATGAAATTTTTGAATTAAAAAAATACTTACCGAGTCATGTGTGAGGTATGTGTCACAGTAATCACAATAGTATCTGAAATGTTAAAAATGGTTTCAAGTATTTTCATCATTAGAGTAGATGTAGCATTATTATTAACGTTTACAAAGATCGCTATAGCTATATAGATTTATCTGACAACTGTGGAGGAATCAATCAAACCCAGGGCTGTTCCGTCGCATACTTCAGTGTTCTTTAAAAAGATACCCAAGGAGCATTTCTTACTAACATCTTTTTTTTATATTTTATTCTCTCAAATAATAATACTTACTTCGGCATTTTTCTTTTTTTTCTGCTTTGCCAGCCTTGCGTCGAAAGAAAAGCGGAAGTACGACTCACAGACAGACACGGTCATAGGATGTTTCGTGTCCAGCATAGTTCACTCCGGGGTGTTCTGCTTCCTTTCTGTTCAGCACAATCGAGATTCACGCGACCGCCAGAATGTTGCATGTCATTTATATTTAGATATGGCTGATTATGACCTAGGTCACAGGGTAATAATGCGAATTTTAACAGAACGGGGGGGGGGTCACCCAGAGATGTGTAAATATGCGTGCTCATGGAGATAAACTATTAAGTTGTTAGAACCCTTTTTATATAATATATTTCAGGATAAATAACGCATACATTTTTTTAAAATAAAAAAATCAAAATCACTTGTCTGATTAAATGTTTATGCCTCTGCCAGGAAATGGTCGGTACACATATACATTATACGTATTATTAATATTTTATTAATCACCAAATGTAAATTCTACAAATTCAGTTGCCGGAAGAAGATCATTCGTTTTGTGTTGATTTGCAGTTTGCTCCTTTAAGGAGTTTTTTTTTTATTTCTAAATTTCAAAATTATTTGATCATAAATAATTTGTAGAGAGTTTTATTTTTGTCTACTTGTTATGGAGTTCTACATGTTTTCAAACATTTTTCAATGAAACAGAAGTAGACCCACCATGTACAAATCTATACAAGTATGCTGATGCTGTAACTTGTGCAGTGCCATGCATCCCTCGTGTCTCTATTAACAAGCCACTTATAATAAAGCACAGCTTTTAAAGGAAGAAGGATTTATAAACTGCAACTGGAAGCCAATTGTTTAAACATATTCAAAACATTTCTATCTGCTATTGCGTGAACGTTTTTTTGCTGAAACTTTTGTATTAATCGTGCTCAATTGAACTTCCCCTAACTTTCAACTTGTTGGATTTATACAAATTCTCAGTTCCCATCATTCAAGAACAGGCCTACGCGGGGTTATCAAAAAGTTCGTGGACTGAGGCTATAAAATTAGTGCTATGTAGTCTATGCTTTCGAAATTTATAGGGATCATAAAACAACAGAAAATAAAGAAATGTTGAAAATTTTAGATTAATTCGTTCATTATTTGCCAAATTATTTTAAAATTATAACGATATGATCACCTAGCGCCGTCGCCATTTAGTTTCATGACGTCCAACAACGTCATTAATTGTTTTTCAATGTCCGCTTCTTCTACCAAATACACTTATTTTGATGTGATTTCCTGGAGCTGAGAAGGACTTAAGCCTTCTTGTTTATATGAATTAACAATGTCATGAACAGCAGCTTTCAATGCATATAATATTGCAAATGGACTGGGAGAGATCCTCGCTTGATTGTGTCAGTATATTTTGTTTCTTGGAGGTCAATAGCTACAACACACGATCAACGTCATTTTCGACGTGATTGATTTTTCAAACCTTGACTTCAAATCGACAATAACTTTGCATCCCTTTTCTTTTTGAATTTATTTTGGAATTAAAAACAAGTACTCTGGACCATATTATTTCTCCGTAGCCATTTTAAAGATTTCCTAGGTCTATACCAGTTTTTTCAGGGGAAAACTTCAAAGAATGTTGGAAAAGGAAAACCCTCCCCCTTTTTGACGTCATTTTCAAGCTTTAATTGTTAGGACACTCCATGTAAAACTTATGATAAAATTTCATAGAACTTCCAGAATGAGGCAAAAATTCCATATTTTGTGGAACAATAGCGTCCTAACACACACCTGAATTAACAGGATTTTTGGATGTCAAATGTTCATATCAAACGAGTTTTTCCGTTACACTTAGGTTGAAAAAACGTCGTGTTCGAGGTTGCGCTCCTGGACATACCAACATTACTGATTTATTAAAGAATAAAATTTATGACATGTGGTTTCTTCTATAAATAGAAAAGATGATGCTAAGTAGATATTCTAAATTTAATTGATGTATCTAAAGCAGTTATAATTTTATGGCGCTACTCCACGAACTTTTTGATACCCCTCGTATATTCTGATTTAGGCTTTATTCAGTCAATAAAAGTGCAGTTAATATCCCCTGAGTACTTGTCATTAACAGTGAATGTTTGAAACTGCGTTTTTTTAAAAACCAGCATCTGACATTCTATGAAGCAACACTCGTCTCTTTAACAGATCAATGACCAAGTCCAGTCAAGTAGATTTATTGTAACCCAGAAACGTCTTCAGTTTTCCTTTACATGTACCATATCTTGTACATATATTTATTCTCTTAAACACAACATTCATTAACAGCTAACAATCATTTTTGAAACTGAGCTTCTTTAAAAACCTGCATCTGAAATTAAGTGAAGCAACACTGGTCTTTAACAGACCAATGAACTAAGTTCAGTAAAGTATTGTAACAAAAAAAAGCGTTTTTAGTTTCCCTTTACATGTACCATACCTTGTGCGTGCACTTATTTATTTTGTTGAAATTTCTAATATTTACAAACTCACAAGTATTTCTCTGATATAATTTTACAAATGATTCTGTGCTGCTTAATTAAGGTAAATGATTTTGAACCCACAAGAACATTTCAGAGTTTTTCATAATTACCATAATAAATGTTAAAGTTATCTCCCCCTAACCTTCTATTCGATGATTTTATGCAAATTCTCAGACATCGTCACTCAGGCAGAGGCTCTTGTACTATAAAACTCATTAGGCGATCGAAAATAGACCAGATACACTCGAGAGTACATGAAAATAAGCTCTTCTCTTCTCACTAATCAAAGTGTTTCTTACACTAATGGTAGATTTTTAAAAAGCTCAAATCTCGAAAGATTATTTAGACATCGAATCTCAAAAACGTCATTTTTTTTCCTCACCAATATCATGCATTAATCATATATACAAAATCAAAATTAGTTGTCTGATAGAATGTTTATGCCTTTGCCAGGAAATGGTCGGCAGACATCGGACGTCTTTACTTTGCTTGTAAATAATGAACTAATTTTGGGTTTGTCTCTTTATTTCAATGGTCAGAAAAGTTATCTGGAGTTTCATATACAAATATGAAATCGTTTGTCTAAATTTTATGATAAAATTATTTGTTCCAATTCATAATTTTACTGTAATTTTTATATATTTGTTATGGAGTTCTACAGGTTTCATACATTTCACTCGGTTCAGTTAATCAAAATTAAGACATATTGTGTCTTAATATATTACATCAAAATAATTTGGTCTATTGCCAATTAGATTCAAACAAACAGTAATACAGGGTGAAAAAGGTGGGTGGTCTTTTACCTTGAGTTACAGGTTATCATACCTATATCTCCTCAGATGTTTCACTTGTGTCAAATTCTTTTAACCTTGTCTCTCATATATAGTCATTGAATTAAATATAAACAGTTCATCGATCATAGACAGTAAAGTTTCTGACTTTATCAGTGATAGTGCAGTCACCTAATACTGAAAATCTCTGAAATCAGAGAACAGTCGTTTTATCTTATTAATCTGACGTGAAAATACAAGTGTATATTTATATCAAATACACAAGTTCAATTACGGAAAGATGCATAGATAAACAGGAAGTTAATAACAGATTCGTACAAAAATGAATCCCATCATATGGCAAGCCTCATCCAAGAAAGTGATAAAATTTCAAGCATGTGCGATGAGTTGTTGCTGAGAAAACTGCGATGAAAATTGGTTATGGTACGAACAGATGCACGGATAAACAGGATGTTGACATCAGACTTGAACAGAAATAAATCCCACCACAAGGCATATGCCTCAGCAAAGAATGTGCTAAAATTTCAAGCATCTATGATGAGATCATGAGTAGTTGTTGAGAATACTGCGACCAAATTTTTTTTTACGTACTATACTGAGCAAAATAAGTTTAGCAATTGCTTTTCCGAATGTATGATTTAAAAATATTTTTCTTTATTGTTTTATTATGCTTCTTCTTAAAAACAATAGAGATAAAGATAACAAACGACAGAGTTCTTTTTTTAATTTGACACGCAGAAACCGCTTCATCCAACGTTGTGACGATTCAATAAAACAAAAGGTTACGCTCGAACGCACATGATCCGGGAACAATTTTTTACTAGAAAAACCTTCTGAGCATGCTTGTAAAAGAAAACCGGTGAAAAATTGCAAAAACGTCTAATGGCAAAAACAGAAGGACTTTCCGAAAATAACGTTAAAGGACTAAAGGGATGCTAACAATTGGTTACTCACAAAAAATATGTCGCTTAACACTATGGCTTGCATCAGTCCACCAAATGTCGACTTTCGAACTGATTCCAAACGATCGAACACGTAATCAATCGCCAGCGGTTAGGACGTCTACGAAAAACGACGGTTAGCAATGATTGTCTAACTGTTACAACGTCGAGACGTTACAGTTTTATGGCTGCTCCTTAAGTTGCAGAAGAGTTATGCCGTGTTACTGGAGTGAGGTTATGCGGGTAATTTGTAGGAAACAGGCTACGTACAGCCATTGTTCGAGCTCAAAGACCTCTCAAAGCATTATCACTTACTCAACGTCATCAACAATAACGCATCGCAGGGGCAAACACAAATCGTCTTGGGTTCAACTAAAACACTGCCTATCTTTGTTAAACGAAGAAATTTTAACATTTCAATTACATTATAAATTATGAGTCTACTTTTTTCTACTTTATATACTAAATATCTTTAATTGCTAAACTTATTTTGCTCAGTATATTATCCCATAAATGTAAACATGAAGTAAGGGGAAAATAGCTAATGATTATTAAAACACAATGCATTTTTCTAAAATAAATAAATTAGTTTTATATTGGACATTATTGGTGTCCCCTTATAAATTTATTATACATGTATTCCATTTTCCTAACTTATATTTATTTTATTCATAATTATATATTTATTTTAAGGTATAATGGTCATATACATTTTACTAAATAATTTATTAAAATATTTGAATTTTTCTTTTCTTTTCAGAGTTGCCAAACAAAGATGAGTGTAGTAGTGCCAGTAAGTGTATACAAAATGTATTTTAATTTTCAATTTTTATATTGGTCAAAAATTAAAAGATAGACAAAATTCTGATCAATCTAATGAATAAATGTATATTCATGTCATCTTTATTTTTAGATACACAAACAGTCCACACAGAGAGAGTTGAAAATACATTGCATGTGCTTAAAGATTCAGGTAATTCAATATATTATTTTAAAGTTGAATATTTCTAAATTTAATCTAGAAATTTCACTGGGAAATCAATAATCAAAATATAAATACATAATAATATACACAAAGTTTTATATTGGGAATATGAAGAATAAAAAAAAAATACTTAGATCATGCACTGATAGTGCAATTTGAGGTATTTGTTGGTCAGGATTTATGATTTTATAATATATAAATTTAATATGATTATCTGATACTTATTTATGATTTCTTTATCAAGATTTCTTCATTATTTTCTAAACTCAGAAAGATTCCGTTATTTTCCACATTAAAAACATGTAATTTTTTTTTTCTTCTTTCCCAATTATTCAAATGATATTTTCAATAATTTTTGCAGGATGTGAAGATGAGGGCAATGTGGCATCAAAGAGAGCTCAAAGTAAATATAATTATATTATTTTAGAATTGATATGTTTATGCCTGAACTGATTGAAAGTCTGAAAGTTTTAATTTTAGAGTATTCAAGTAAAAAAAAAAATAGAATTAAATTAAAATTATAGAACTGTAAGAAAAATTATATTATATTTGTAGATGCAGATGAATCTATCATTGAATTCCCTGAAAATCTCACAGGTAAATATTTTGATGCATTGAAAGTGAAGAACATTAGACAATTTAGTTTAAAAAAATTCAAATGAATATTAATCCCTTCTGATTTATGAAGTGTGACATATGATGTAGAACTATCAGAGACTGGGACTAAGATAAAGAAGAAATCACCTTGTACAGGTACATTTCTGCCAAATTTCATATAAATTTCACATAATAAGTGCAGCGAATGAAAGTCAAAAGAGAATGAACAAATTATGAATTAATATCTTTACATATACCCTTAAACAATGATGAATCTTTGAATATATACTCTTTCACAATTCATTATAGATAAATCCAAAAAGAGAAAATGTGAAGAAAGTGTCTCAGATCTGCAGAAACGAGTCCTTCAAGAGGATCTTGGTAGAATTAGAGAAAAAACTGAACTGATAAAATTACAGAAAGAAAAAGTTTCTCTTGAAATTCAAAAACTGAAACTCGAATTGTCAATATTCAGTGTCCAAACTTTAAATGAGATGTAATATATGTCAATGATTAAAGTAATGGTTAACAATGAACTGGCGGATGTTGTCATTTGTAGGCTGAACAGGGACTACACCACAATCATCTGCATTATTAGGAAGGTTGTTACAATCTTCATCCATTGGTTCCTTCCTGTACAAAGCTATATTGTGCAATACAGCGCAGGCCACGATAATTTTTGCAACCCTTTCAGGCTTACACTGAATATGATAAACAAAGTAAAATTTGAAAGGAAAAAAATATTGTATTATTTCTTTTACATTTAAAATATTTTTTAAATTTGTATTTTCAAAGACAAAAGCACTGTATACCCTGATTTCTCCATGCAAGACCATAAAATGTCTCTTCCACCACCCAAAGCATCGCTCTATCACTGCTATTGAGCGCGTATGAGCTACATTGTAATTTTGTTGAGCTCTTAAATATAATGAAAGATATTTTGAATTATTAGAGTTAATTTGGCACCCCGTAAACATTTCATTGGTAGCTAAAGAAAACCAAGTAGAATGCTGTTGTAGAACATGGATGAGGGGAAATTTTAACTCATTGAAAATCTGACTTTATATATATATGCATTCAATCTTAAAGGTACTTTACATTTTAACATTTTGTTCAATTGATTTGAAATGGTAAAGCTGGGAAAATTGGGTTACAGTCTGAATAATGTGTCTTACTCAGAGTTTGGTCGTAAGAACGGGGTTACAAGGTATCTTGTACAAGCATAACCACTATCACCTAGAAGTATTCCATCATCAGTCATCCCTTTATGGTGCATTTCAAGAAAGGTGCCAATATTGGACTCACGGAAAATAAACGAATCATGGTTGGAGCCTGGCCTATATAATACACACTACTACATATCTAAAGCAGTTTTAATTTTATGGCGCTACTCCACGAACTTTTTGATACCCCCTCGTATATTCTGATTTAGGCTTTATTCAGTCAATAAAAGTGCAGTTAATACCCCTGAGTACTTGTCATTAACAGTGAATGTTTGAAACTGCGTTTCTTTAAAAACCAGCATCTGACATTCTATGAAGCAACACTCGTCTCTTTAACAGATCAATGACCAAGTCCAGTCAAGTAAATTTATTGTAACCCAGAAACGTCTTCAGTTTTCCTTTACATGTACCATATCTTGTACATATATTTATTCTCTTAAACACAACATTCATTAACAGCTAACAATCATTTTTGAAACTGAGCTTCTTTAAAAACCTGCATCTGAAATTAAGTGAAGCAACACTGGTCTTTAACAGACCAATGAACTAAGTTCAGTAAAGTATTGTAACAAAAAAAGCGTTTTCAGTTTCCCTTTACATGTACCATACCTTGTGCGTGCACTCATTTATTTTGTTGAAATTTCTAATATTTACAAACTCACAAGTATTTCTCTGATATAATTTTACAAATGATTCTGTGCAGCTTAATTAAGGTAAATGATTTTGAACCCACAAGAACATTCCAGAGTTTTTCATAATTACCATAATAAATGTTAAAGTTATCTCCCCCTAACCTTCTATTCGAAGATTTTATGCAAATTCTCAGACATCGTCACTCAGGCAGAGGCTCTTGTACTATAAAACTCATTAGGCGATCGAAAATAGACCAGATACACTCGAGAATACATGAAAATAAGCTCTTCTCTTCTCACTAATCAAAGTGTTTCTTACACTAATGGTAGATTTTTAAAGACAACTCAAATCTCGAAAGATTATTTAGACATCGAATCTCAAAAACGTCCTTTTTTTTCTCACCAATGTCATGCATTAATCATATATACAAAATCAAAATTAGTTGTATGATAGAATGTTTATGCCTTTGCCAGGAAATGGTCGGCAGACATAGTGAATATCCCTTTCCATTGGTTTCGGACGTCTTTACTTTGCTTGTAAATAATGAACTAAATTTGGGTTTGTCTCTTTATTTCAATGGTCAGAAAAGTTATCTGGAGTTTCATATACAAATATGAAATCGTTTGTCTAAATTTTATGATAAAATTATTTGTTCGAATTCACAATTTTACTGAAATTTTTATATATTTGTTATGGAGTTCTACAGGTTTCATACATTTCGCTCGGTTCAGTTAATCAAAATTAAGACATATTGTGTCTTAATATATTACATCAAAATAATTTGATCTATTGCCAATGAGATTCAAACAAACAGTAATACAGGGGAAAAAAAGGTGGGTGGTCTTTTACCTTGAGTTACAGGTTATCATACCCATATCTCCTCAGATGTTTCACTTGTGTCAAATTCTTTTAACCTTGTCTCTCATATATAGTCATTGAATTAAATATAAACAGTTCATCGATCATAGACAGTAAAGTTTCTGACTTTATCAGTGATAGTGCAGTCACCTAATACTGAAAATCTCTGAAATCAGAGAACAGTCGTTTTATCTTATTAATCTGACGTGAAAATACAAGTGTATATTTATATCAAATACACAAGTTCAATTACGGAAAGATGCATAGATAAACAGGAAGTTAATAACAGATTCGTACAAAAATGAATCCCATCATATGGCAAGCCTCATCCAAGAAAGTGATAAAATTTCAAGCATGTGCGATGAGTTGTTGCTGAGAAAACTGCGATGAAAATTGGTTATGGTACGAACAGATGCACGGATAAACAGGATGTTGACATCAGACTTGAGCAGAAATAAATCCCACAAGGCATATGCCTCAGTAAAGAATGTGCTAAAATTTCAAGCATCTATGATGAGATCATGAGTAGTTGTTGAGAATACTGCGACCAACTTTTTTTTTACGTACTATTATCCCATAAATGTAAACATGAAGTAAGGGGAAAATAGCTAATGATTATTAAAACACAATGCATTTTTCTAAAATAAATAAATTAGTTTTGTATTGGACATTATTGATGTCCCCTTATAAATTTATTATACATGTATTCCATTTTCCTAACTTATATTTATTTTATTCATAATTATATATTTATTTTAAGGTATAATGGTCATATAAATTTTACTAAATAATTTATTAAAATATTTGAATTTTTCTTTTCTTTTCAGAGTTGCCAAACAAAGATGAGTGTAGTAGTTCCAGTAAGTGTATACAAAATGTATTTTAATTTTCAATTTTTATATTGGTCAAAAATTAAAAGATAGACAAAATTCTGATCAATCTAATGAATAAATGTATATTCATGTCATCTTTATTTTTAGATACACAAACAGTCCACACAGAGAGAGTTGAAAATACATTGCATGTGCTTAAAGATTCAGGTAATTCAAAATATTATTTTAAAGTTGAATATTTCTAAATTTAATCTAGAAATTTCACTGGGAAATCAATAATCAAAATATAAATACATAATAATATACACAAAGTTTTATATTGGGAATATGAAGAATAAAAAAAATATACTTAGATCATGCATTGATAGTGCAATTTGAGGTATTTGTTGGTCAGGATTTATGATTTTATAATATATAAATTTAATATGATTATCTGATACTTATTTATGATTTCTTTATCAAGATTTCTTCATTATTTTCTAAACTCAGAAAGATTCCGTTATTTTCCACATTAAAAACATGTAATCTTTTTTTTTCTTCTTCTTTCCCAATTATTCAAATGATATTTTCAATAATTTTTGCAGGATGTGAAGATGAGGGCAATGTGGCATCAAAGAGAGCTCAAAGTAAATATAATTATATTATTTTAGAATTGATATTTTTATGCCTGAACTGATTGAAAGTCTGAAAGTTTTAATTTTAGAGTATTCAAGTAAAAAAAAAAAATAGAATTAAATTAAAATTATAGAACTGTAAGAAAAATTATATTATATTTGTAGATGCAGATGAATCTATCATTAAACTCCCTGAAAATCTCACAGGTAAATATTTTGATGCATTGAAAGTGAAGAACATTAGACAATTTAGTTAAAAAAAATTCAAATGAATATTAATCCCTTCTAATTTATGAACAGGAAAAACTGTGACATATGATGTAGAACTATCAGAGACTGGGACTAAGATAAAGAAGAAATCACCTTGTACAGGTACATTTCTGCCAAATTTCATATAAATTTCACATAATAAGTGCAGCGAATGAAAGTCAAAAGAGAATGAACAAATTATGAATTAATATCTTTACATATACCCTTAAACAATGATGAATCTTTGAATATACTCTTTCACAATTCATTATAGATAAATCCAAAAAGAGAAAATGTGAAGAAAGTGTCTCAGATCTGCAGAAACGAGTCCTTCAAGAGGATCTTGGTAGAATTAGAGAAAAAACTGAACTGATAAAATTACAGAAAGAAAAAGTTTCTCTTGAAATTCAAAAACTGGAACTCGAATTGTCAATATTCAGTGTCCAAACTTTATATGAGATGTAATATATGTCAATGATTAAAGTAATGGTTAACAATGAACTGGCGGATGTTGTCATTTGTAGGCTGAACAGGAACTACACCACAATCATCTGCATTATTAGGAAGGTTGTTACAATCTTCATCCATTGGTTCCTTCCTGTCCAAAGCTATATTGTGCAATACAGCGCAGGCCACGATAATTTTTGCAACCCTCTCAGGCTTACACTGAATATGATAAACAAAGTAAAATTTGAAAGGAAAAAAATATTGTATTATTTCTTTTACATTTAAAATATTTTTTAAATTTGTATTTTCAATGACAAAAGCACTGTATACCCTGATTTCTCCATGCAAGACCATAAAACGTCTCTTCCACCACCCAAAGCATCGCTCTATCACTGCTATTGAGCGCTTATGAGCTACATTGTAATTTTGTTGAGCTCTTAAATATAATGAAAAATATTTTGAATTATTAGATTTAATTTGGCACCCCGTAAACATTTCATTGGTAGCTAAAGAAAACCAAGTAGAATGCTGTTGTAGAACATGGATGAGGGGAAATTTTAACTCATTGAAAATCTGACTTTATATATATATGCATTCAATCTTAAAGGTACTTTACATTTTAACATTTTGTTCAATTGATTTGAAATGGTAAAGCTGGGAAAACTGGGTTACAGTCTGAATAATGTGTCTTACTCAGAGTTTGGTCGTAAGAACGGGGTTACAAGGTATCTTGTACAGTCATAACCACTATCACCTAGAAGTATTCCATCATCAGTCATCCCTTTATGGTGCATTTCAAGAAAGGTGCCAATATTGGACTCACGGAAAATAAACGAATCATGGTTGGAGCCTGGCCACTTTGCAACGACATTAATAAATCGCCCTGTTGGTAAAAGTTTAATTCATAATGCACATATATATACAAGCAAGTTAGTAGTAGTACTGGTCCGTACAACTCCCTTTTTTCCAACAAAATAGAAATTAATCTGCAATAATAATTAAGATATTTTGTTTTCTAAGCCCTGTGATAATTTATTACAAACAAGTAATTTAAAAGGAGGAGGGGGGTGCTGAAAAAGATTTGTCACTAATCTTCTTCACCCCCCCCCCAAAAAAAAAACCCACTAAAAACACTATCCATACACGAGAAACCTAAAGAGCCTGAGGTACCGTAACTAAAGATGAGACAAAAAAGCCCCATTATTTTAACCAATATAGTTAATGGGATCGTGTTGTAAAAAAGGAAAGTAACTCAATTGAAAATAACCAATCTTACATAAATAAAAAAAAAACCGTCCACCCCAACCAGCATACAAAGGACTTGCTGATAATTATGAGAATATTTAATGCACTTAAATTTGCGAACCAATACAGTTCAGTATATGGATATGGAAATATTAATCACATACATTGTAAGTTGGTATAAAATATGAAATTTTGAAAGTATAGCAGTGACGTAGCATCGTTTTTGAAAGTGGGGGAGCCAGACAGAAAGAATTTTTTACCTCGAAAATCTATTTCATAAGGAAGGGGGGTGGGGGTAGAGACCAAGTTTTTTTTCCAATGCCAACTGCTTTCAGTACTGAATTTACTAAATTTATGTTGTGCATCACTTTACTGTAGTGTGAAGTGTGTGTGTGTTTGTGGTAAGGGGGGGGGGGGG
>PRKT01000311.1:256228-271213 GCA_003671525.1 Saccostrea glomerata
GTGCTATGATGCGAATATGTGTTCCATCCACTGCCCCGATCACACATGGAAATCCAGATATGGCATAAAAACCCCTCTTGATTACCAGTTTCTCCTCGTTGGTCAATGGCCACTTAATCAAGTCTGAGGAGATATTCGCCAAGGCTTCCGACACATCTCTTACACTTCTAGAGACACTGAACTTATGAAATCCTAACGTATCACCGATGGTTCTCATATTATCCCCTGTTGCAAAAAATCTTAGGGCCATTTCAACTTGGCTTATACTTGCCAGAGAGTTGGATCTTAGAGTAGGGCGGCATAATTCCGGTTCTAATAAGTCCGTAATGTATTTCACAGATTCCTTTGAAAATCTGTATCTTTCCCTGTATTCCTGAGATTCGAAATCATGCGTAAAATGTCGGTATACCCTAATTTTTCGCTGTCGTCTGCCAAAATTGGCATCAAATAACAAGCGGGAAGCCATTATTAACCACTGGATAAGAGACTTAACCCACCTCTGTGGAATGGTTAACTTTAGCCAAGATTTAGCCACTGGATAGCAAAGTTAACCAGTGGATAAATTTTGAGCAACAGAATTTAACAATGGTTAAAAGTTAACTACTGGATAAGAGATTTAACCAGTGGTTAACCTTAACCAGCGTTTTGAGCAACTCAATCCAGGGGTGTAATGAATCGGCTGATTGTAGGCTCAAAAACTCACTTAGCTTTTAACTTATCTAAAAAGGGGGAAAAATCATTTATCACAAAAGTTCTTGTTTTCCATAAAAAAAGTATCACAACTAATGTCATTTTATCATAACTACATGTAATAAATTCTAGCTGAAATTTCTACATGAAATGAGACAATTTATATTTTTTATTTGACAGCTGTATATAACAAAATAAGACATGAAGCTTATTGTTTTGTGTAAATCTTCTTTATTTTATTATCCGTTTTCATTAAAACATGAAATCAATGTAAGTCAATATAGTTTGAACTGAAAATAAAAAAATTGAAAGGTGGCACAGTGTACAAGCTTCTTCCATTTGAGATTGGCATTTTACTTGCATTCATATTTTCTGTGATTCCCATCAATTCGGCAATTATACAAGTGAATGATGAACTTCCTTTGGGTACATCAAGTTTTTAAAAGTTTTTGGCAATCTTGGGCCAATCTGGAACCATGACTTCATTCACTAGGCCTTTACTTTACTTTGCAAAAAAGGTAATGTTGTATTAAATAAACTTTAAAATTTTAATTTATTGGGTATCTGAATAAAAGAAATATATTTACGTTATGTTAGCACATGTTTCTCCGTGTATACATGTATTTCTGTATGTGAGTATGTATACACGAAAATGGTATTCAAATCAATTTCACAGTTGGCTTACTAGAAAAACACGTCTAATGTAAATAATGGGAAATCTAGGTAGTTTGACATGAGTGTCATACCTGCCCTCCTCCACGTCCTCGACCTCTTCCCCTTCCTGCTGCTGGGTTAATCGGTCTTGTTTCACTCTCATCCTATATGTTAATGAGAGGGCCATTGACCATTATACATGTATGCACCAGAGTAACTTCATAATTCATTGTAGGTTTCACTCTCATCCTATATGTTAATGAGAGGGCCATTGACCATTATACATGTATGCACCAGAGTAACTCCAAAGAGACACCGAAAGCGGGGGACCACAATTCTTTGAATTTGCTTGTTTTATTATCCACGTTTTCATTAAAACATGAAATCAATGTAAGTCAATATAGTTTGAACTGAAAATAAAAAAAATTGAAAGGTGGCACAGTGTACAAGCTTCTTCTATTTGAGATTGGCATTTTACTTGCATTCATATTTTCTGTGATTCCCATCAATTCGGCAATTATACAAGTGAATGATGAACTTCCTTTGGGTACATCAAGTTTTTAAAAGTTTTTGGCAATCTTGGGCCAATCTGGAACCATGACTTCATTCACTAGGCCTTTACTTTACTTTGCAAAAAAGGTAATGTTGTATTAAATAAACTTTAAAATCTTAATTTATTGGGTATCTGAATAAAAGAAATATATTTACGTTACGTTAGCACATGTTTCTCCGTGTATACATGTATTTCTGTATGTGAGTCTGTATACACGAAAATGGTATTCAAATCAATTTCACAGTTGGCTTACTAGAAAAAACGTCTAATGTAAATAATGGGAAATCTAGGTAGTTTTACATGAGTGTCATACCTGCCCTCCTCCACGTCCTCGACCTCTTCCCCTTCCTGCTGCTGGGTTAATCGGTCTTGTTTCACTCTCATCCTATATGTTAATGAGAGGGCCATTGACCATTATACATGTGTAACGGGAGAGGAGAAAATGCAGCGGACCAGACCCGGGTTCGAATCCCGGTCTGGTCCGCTGCATTTTCTCCTCTCCCGTTACACATGTATGCACCAGAGTAACTTCATAATTCATTGTAGGTTTATTTTAAAAATTGTACTGTTTATTAAACTTACACTATGTTTTTTGTTTTGTTTTTTGGTAAAAACGTGATAAAAAACAAAACTATTGCAGACATCAGGAAACCAAAATCTTTCAAAAGTACGGCCTGAGCTATTAGAAATCTATTCTTCATTAGATTATTTCCAATACATGTAAATTCCTAGCGGTAGATTTTCAGTTTCTTCTCTGCAATTCCTGAACAAATTTCAATGAATATTGCAAATAACATTTATGGGTGAAGGAGATATAAATTTATGAAATTTGTGAAATTCAAGACCCCACCTCCAAAAAGAGCATTTGGACAAGACAAAAACTACAATGTATAAAAATTAATGCAATCTTTTAACATCCCCCACTGCCATGGCAAGAATCCTCTACTAAAATTGTGAAATTCCGGCCCAGGATAAGGGGTTTTGGAGTATGGGTAAGGTTCTTATTAATGATTATGCACCATTACTTTAATTTAAAAAAATTGTCACTGGTTCAATCTAATTAAATTAAATAAAAATAAATTAGATTGTTTCTAGTTATAAAGCTACCATAAAAATAAAAGTGCATGGTTATGATAAACAAGGGGTGCTTTTTCCAAATTGTTTCAGGGCTTAAGGGGTTAAGGTGTTAAGGTGGGGTTCTATTGTATAAAGTGAAAATGCAATGGATTTTTTTTTGGGGGGGGGGGAATTTTCTCTGCCCTTGTGTATTTAGCAAATACATTAATTTCATGAGTATGATGAGTAAGGATGCCTCTTTTAAAATTGTGAATATCATAATCCCTATGTCAGGATTTGAGGTATTTGGGTATGGCTCTGTTTATTTTATACTGAAAATGCATAATTTCCTTGAAAAATTATTGTTCCCAGTGGGCAGTGGGTGTATTAATTTCTGTCTGTCTGTTCATTCCTCTGTCTGTCTGTAGTTCTGTCTATCTATAGCCCTTTTGTTTCCTCATGAAGACTTTGAACTTTTGTCATGAAATTTTACACAACTTTCTATGGCCTAAGGAAGATCCTATGTGATTTTGCAATGAGGTGAAAGGCCAAGGTAATAAATTCAAATATTCTGTCTGTTCATTTCTGTACATATCTCATGAACCTTTGAGCTTTTTCAATGACATTTTATACCACAACTCTCTATGGCGTAAGGAATACTCCTATTTATTTTTAGGGTCAAAATATCAAAGGTCAAGGTTATAAATTCATACATTGTGTGTGTGTGTGTAAAACTTTCATTTCTGAGTGATATCTGCAGAAACTTTTGAATTTTTGCAATTAATTTAATACCATAACTCCCTATAGCCTCGCCCACCCTACTAAGTGTCCCCATCCCCCCTTTCAATCCATGCACGCTCTGAATTAGCTTGTTTTATAAATTATATATTAATTTATGAATTTTAGGATTCCAGACTCAGTTAAGTCTTGGGTGGGATACCAAAGTACGGCCTTGAATTTTCAGCATGACTATTTTAATTGCATTTTCTTCGAGACCGTGCATATTTTCCTAATTCATACTTGTACCTTATTGCCTTCTCCTGCTTTCTTTTTCATGCACCTGCAAAATAAAATAAAAGTACAAAGCCATTTCTTTTGGAATATCTTTTATAACTGTTGACTACATTAAAAAAAATTAATTTAGAAAAGAACCTGACACATGTAATTGAATGGTTCTACTGTAAAATGGAAATTTTGACGATGTGGAAAGATTGAAAAAAAAAATTGATGTATTTCGTATAATAATAATAGAGTTTTCACTTGTCAACTTTTACCTTCCTGCTAAAAGAGCTCTTTGAATAAATTACAGATATCAATAAACTTTGAATCATTCAACATAACATTTTCACAGTGTATGAAGTTAACAGTAAATTTATACAATTTTTTAGAACCTCAGGAATGTGAACTTAAAATTGTGTGATTATATTTGTTGTAAATTTCAAAGGCCAGATAAAACTAATCTTTAGATTCTCATTCTTCCCGCCCACTCATCTCACAGTGCCCCTCCCCATTGTTTTTTATTTTGCTTTTTGAGTGTCAAAAGTATTTTCATGTAATGTTATTCAGCAAGAATCTGGGTTGAAATTCAAGAGTTATCACCTGTCTGTATTAAAAGTCACATGGCACTATTTATTGCAAAAAAGCCATGATAAGAATAGAGAAAAATCGGCAATAAAAGCAATCAAAATATATATAAAAGAATAATTTTCAGTATAGTGAAGGCAGAGAAGAAAAATAATTAAAGAGATTTTAACCAAGTAAAAACAAGTTAAGAAATAATTAAAGACACCTGGATAAGTTTTACGAGTAACGATCTACACTTTAATGTGATTTGTATTTTAAAAAAAATAATAAAACATTGTCTGCAGACTTTAGTGAATAGTCCGAAGACAATGTCAAATCTTAAAACTGACATTAATTTAACGTTCGTATAAGCATTTAAACGTTTTTTAAAAACTAATGATGCCATTCGCTATGCAATGAGTTTAATTTCGCAGAAAAATGATGAATCGCCAACATAGTGAAATTAAAACCATTGTGATTATTTGCCAATTTACAGTATTTAATTTTCTATAACAAGAATCTTCAAGTAGATATTTAATTAAAACAACACGAAAACAATAAAATCTATTCATACTGGCATTGGCATACAAGTATATTTAAAAATTTTGTGTATGAAGGGTTTTGTTACTTTCAATCATAAAATTTAGAAAGAGAGAGAGAAAAAGAGGTTTGAAATCTGACTTCAGGTAGACTTTTACTGAGGAACTTGTAATTACATCTAGTATACTAGTATAGAAGGAAAGGTGGGATGAAAAAAGAAAATATATTAAGCCCAGAACTAGGATTAGGGCCAGTATAAATAACTGTGGTCTTGACCCTCTTACAATTTTGATTTCTAGAAAAAGTTGAAATTCTTATTTACTATGTTTATGTTTATTTAATCTTGAACATTATTTGTGTTTAATGCAGGACACTCTGCCAGACCTCTACTTGGAATCTGCAAGATTGTCTTATATTGCATCAGGTTATATTATCAGAATTATAATACACTCAACCACAGCCAAGAGCTAAATAATGTATAACAATGTTCAAGAATTCAAATTGTTCTAAAACTGAGTATTTTTTCAAAGGATTACAAAAACAATACTAGCATCCATTTCTTTTTAGTTTCTGAAGAAGATGCAAAACAAAGATCATCAAAGAGTAGGGGTATGTATGCTGAATTGTTTCGTCCTTACCACATTTAATTGGTCTGAAAATTTAATGTTGGTCATTTCCTGGTCATAACATTTTCCATATTCTTTTTTTTTTTAGAAAGTTGCATATTGTACAAAACATTTTATTTGTAGGCAAAGTTGTTGGATTATTCCCCAGCATTGATCTCTTACATACATGCCTTGCATGGATTTTAAACCTTTTTGCAAAAACTTTAACCTTTGCCTTAACTTTTGAACTGTTTGCACTAAGACCTTACCTTGGGCATCAACACTTGACCTTGGATTTTGTCTTTCTTTTAAAAAGATTAACCCTAATCATATGTTTTGAATGATAAGAGGTCTGGATTTCCTATTATACAAGTGCATTCATATTTAAAATACCTTTCCTAGGGCATCAACAATTTTGACCTTTACCTTGGAGTTTGATTCACTTAAATTAAAACTTTTAACTTTGGCAATAACTTTTGAATAACCATAGAACTAGGGCTTTCATAATTACAGATGTGCATTTCTTGTAAAAGGTCTTTCCTTGGGTTCTAACAATCTTGACCTTGACCTTTGAATTTGACCTTTCTTTTGAAAAACTGTAACATATTTTTCACAGATATAACTCTAGATCTTTTTTGATCTTGATTTTAAGCTTTGAGGTCAGTTTGCATTTGTGGAACTTAGAACCTTTGCCAAAAGCTGTCATATGGGGGAATAAGTGTTTTACAAACATGTTTTTCTTTAGTAATGAGGGACTGAAAGGCACACTGAAGGCATCTTTTATGAGAAGTGATGACTTGCAGGAACTGGAATGGGAAAAGGGTCTTTCTTCCACTGAGTGTAAATTTGGCCAAGGTAATAAAAAAAGACTGGCTATCTTTACATTGTGTTAACCTCATATCCCCTCCTTCCCTTGACTTCAGGTAGACTTTTACTGAGGAACTTGTAATTACATCTAGTATACTAGTATAGAAGGAAAGGTGGGATGAAAAAAGAAAATATATTAAGCCCAGAACTAGGATTAGGGCCAGTATAAATAACTGTGGTCTTGACCCTCTTACAATTTTGATTGAACTTTACAAATAGATGTTCTCACAATAAGACAAACTTCTGAGGCCAAGGGACCTCAGTGTCTAAATCATTACATTGGTAAAATGGTTCAAAACTACAGGTAACTACACAGACCTCTCAATGCTCCTCAAACACAAACATGTAGTAATGACTAGAATTGACAGCTTCTAAATCTTATGTGCCCTTTATTCATAAGTGTTGTTGTGAGCAAAAGCAAGGTCTTCAGTGAATTTATTCAATTAAATACAGAAAAATACATATATTACATTTCAAACTGAAAAATGCTGATTTTGACCTTGTTTAAAAAACCATGGGACTGAGACATATTACCCCGCTGCTCACAGACAATTTAAGCTTTAATATCTAATAGTATAACTGATCTTAAGTTTCTCCAATTTAAAGTTATGACCAAGGAGGGGTTTTAAAACTTAATTCTGAAACCTGTTTCTTTAAGTCAGACTCAGCTAGGACAAATCACTAGTAACCTCAATCTTTATAAGTATAATCTTCTTGTTTCTCTATCCATTTAAAAGTTGTGGCCAGAGCAATACTTAAACAGCTATGTTGTAATCCTTACTGAGTCAAGATATGTTGTCAATATGATCAAAAGAACACTTGATCTGGTCACATGCAACCTTTTTACAAAAGTTTCTCATAATCAAGTTATGTCTACACTTAACTTAAATTCACTTCTCATAAAAGTCACTAAATAAACTAAAGTTAGTTTTTTCAATTTTAAACAACCCGGCACACAGATTTAAATGGTAAACATTTATATAATGTATATTGTATATATGTATCATTTCCACAAGGTTTGAACAAAATTTAAGATTATCATTGGACAAAATGCCTACAGACAGATAGACCGAAAGATGGATAGAAAGCAAGAATATCCTCTCACATTTTGTAAGCTATGAAACCAACAACTCCTAGCACAACCAGGGCACAGACAATTCCAATGGCAACTCCCCCTCCTCCCCCTCCTGATTCCTCCTCAGTTATAAATAACGGCTGTAAAGTTGGTGATATGAAACCAGCGTCTTTTTCTTCTTCAACTGCAAAATTACTGCAAAATTACTTGAGTTTTAAGACAGTTTTAAAGTCTTTGGCATAAAAAGAATTTTAGCAAGGATTTAATTTTGGCATTATTAACAAGGGTGCTGAGATCTCTAAAATTGAATCTCACAAACAATTAATTATTTGTATTAGCTTTTTTGATGGGCATTATAAAATTGCTAAAATTATTCAACACTTTAAATATTATATACTAATTGCTAAGGATAAATTGCTAAATTTGTGTCTCGCTAAAGCTTTCACAATAGGGTTTTTATTTAGAGTGGGTGTATTTCATACATATGAACCATTGCAATGTCTTTATTTTGCTTGTTATAAATAATTGCTTATGAAAATAAAAGTGGGAGGAAGGGTAATACACATTTATGTACATTTTTTGTTCCCCTACTATGGGTATAAAGTAACCAAACTAAGCATGCTAAGTGTATGATTATGTCATGAGCAATGGTGCCTTGTATCAAAATGTATCAAAATTATGAAAGTCATGGCCTCTGGTTTAAAACACAAACCAAATTCAATTGTTGGTACTTGTTTAATTTCAAAGCAATAATTTATTTTCAGTCTATAATCATTATAGAGCTCCCCTCTTATTTCATTACCTAAACCAGAAAATGTGTAGTTATCTTTTTTTAAAAGATCATTACATATTCAGTTTTTAGTAAAAGATGGTTCATCGCTTAGCATCATTTCTAAAATTCAAGATGAATGTTGACTATATTTATATAAATCATTGAAAGTATTGATTTAAATTTTCATGTCGCACTTAAATTGCATTATGTATTTTTAAAACATTGTTGCTGATCAGATAAAAACTATTGTTTTTATCAACTATTAATTTTGGTATATCAAAAGATTTGTGGTAAAATATATGTCAAGAATTGTTGTGATACCAGTGATTTTACAAAATGTTGTATTCAATGAAATATTTAGAGGAAAAATAAAATATCTTCACTTTTGGCACACATCTGTAGTTCATCTGCACAATATCCCAGGAGCAGAGGAGAAAACAGATCGACTCGGGAGTTTACTCAGGTGACCTTAAAAAGATTTATGTACTATACATGTAATTTTATTTGAAAGAACTTTTTTCAATACCTCCAGTATTTCCTTCATTTTTTGCATCTTCCACTTTTGGTCCTACTTTTTTCCCACAGTTTTTACTCTTTTTGGATAAATGGGAGTGATCTAGTTTGTACCATCCTGTTACCATCGATGCATTATTGTGCTCTGAGAAACCAGTGGCCAATATTTTAGCCTGACATTGGAATGTCCCCGTAAGAGTATCACACAGATCCATTGGTATGGCAATTGAAAAATAGGCTAGATCTGCTAAAGAAATATGAAAATTACATGCAGTTGGTTGTTGTAAAAAATACAAAATACTTATGTAATTACATGTCTTATTTTTATCAGAATAACTTAATGTCAGGTATTTTTAGAGTTCTTCAGTCATTTTTAGAAACAAAATCTACTATAAAGATAAATAGAAAACTTTGACTCTTGGCACAAATAAATAGACACATCGAAGCACGAATAAATTAAACACAAAATACATGTATTCTCACCACTGCCTGTTCTACCATCCCAAGCTGCACGTTTCTTTTTATCCAGCAAAATACCAAACTGGGGAAACATTCGAAATCTGTATGGATGTACAAATAATGCTTTTTTCTTCAACAGGCCTGCCAAAATCACTCGTGCGTTTGGCCAGCCATCCAATGGCTGATAGAAGAAGTAAAACTCAGCCACCCTAATAATTTTTGCTTTGATTTCCTTCGTATCCACTTTGCAGTGTAACTTCATGTATCGTAATCCTTTAATTTCATCATATTTTGCAGTTATTTCAGTATAGCCACCTTTAAAAATATTGTATTTCAAAATCTAATTTTAATCATTAAGTCAAAAGTGGTCTTAAAAATTGTATAGGCTAAGCTGTAAAGTTTTATAAATTTCATAACATTACAGATAATCAATTTTGAAAAATAATTAGATGGTAATGTTTGTGTGTATATGTACAATATATGAGAATGAATGGGGGGAAGTTTTCAGTATTTCATCGTGTAAGAAATGTTTAATGTCTAGCTAGAGCCTCAACATTAACTTTAGTTACATGTAGTTTAACCTTTGACTTTAATTGTTATTCTCAAGGTTAATTGACCAATTGTATGTTAACTTGTTAAAATTTTCCTATTTAAGAATGTTTTCCCCCATGTAGAGATGTCACCTGCACAAGTATTTGTCGTACAATGTACGCATTCATCTGGTGTTAATAGCTGAAGCACTGATCGAGAGATCTTTATTGTGCCCAAACAGCTAAAGGCCTAGCTACATGACATGGGACCTCAGTTTTTTAAAAGGTCTTTCCTGAAACACCCAGAGAAGGGGAAGACTTCAAACACTTATACCAGCAATAAATCTCAACAATAGTTTCCATCTGCAGATATTGTATTTCCAGGGAAGGAGGGGATATGAGGTTAACACAATGTAAAGATAGCCAGTCTTTTTTTATTACCTTGGCCAAATTTACACTCAGTGGAAGAAAGACCCTTTTCCCATTCCAGTTCCTGCAAGTCATCACTTCTCATAAAAGATGCCTTCAGTGTGCCTTTCAGTCCCTCATTACTAAAGAAAAATATGTTTGTAAAACACTTATTCCCCCATATGACAGCTTTTGGCAAAGGTTCTAAGTTCCACAAATGCAAACTGATCTCAAAGCTTAAAGTCAAGATCAAAAAAGATCTAGAGTTATATCTGTGAAAAATATGTTACAGTTTTTCAAAAGAAAGGTCAAATTCAAAGGTCAAGGTCAAGATTGTTAGAACCCAAGGAAAGACCTTTTACAAGAAATGCACATCTGTAATTATGAAAGCCCTAGTTCTATGGTTATTCAAAAGTTATTGCCAAAGTTAAAAGTTTTAATTTAAGTGAATCAAACTCCAAGGTAAAGGTCAAAATTGTTGATGCCCTAGGAAAGGTATTTTAAATATGAATGCACTTGTATAATAGGAAATCCAGACCTCTTATCATTCAAAACATATGATTAGGGTTAATCTTTTTAAAAGAAAGACAAAATCCAAGGTCAAGTGTTGATGCCCAAGGTAAGGTCTTAGTGCAAACAGTTCAAAAGTTAAGGCAAAGGTTAAAGTTTTTGCAAAAAGGTTTAAAATCCATGCAAGGCATGTATGTAAGAGATCAATGCTGGGGAATAATCCAACAACTTTGCCTACAAATAAAATGTTTTGTACAATATGCAACTTTCTAAAAAAAAAAAGAATATGGAAAATGTTATGACCAGGAAATGACCAACATTAAATTTTCAGACCAATTAAATGTGGTAAGGACGAAACAATTCAGCATACATACCCCTACTCTTTGATGATCTTTGTTTTGCATCTTCTTCAGAAACTAAAAAGAAATGGATGCTAGTATTGTTTTTGTAATCCTTTGAAAAAATACTCAGTTTTAGAACAATTTGAATTCTTGAACATTGTTATACATTATTTAGCTCTTGGCTGTGGTTGAGTGTATTATAATTCTGATAATATAACCTGATGCAATATAAGACAATCTTGCAGATTCCAAGTAGAGGTCTGGCAGAGTGTCCTGCATTAAACACAAATAATGTTCAAGATTAAATAAACATAAACATAGTAAATAAGAATTTCAACTTTTTCTAGAACGCTGTATGATTCAACAAACAAACATACCAAAAGTTGGAGGTACTGCTTCTCCTCATTTTCATTTTTCTTTTGTTTATCGCCTATAAAATAATTAAGTACAATCTTAATTAAAGATGTGAATACCGGTACATGTGTCACTTTTAAAACACCCCCATCCCTGTACTCCAAGAGGCAACAACTGAAGTTTTATGATTCTAGGTTTTATACATCATTTGGACACAATTTGTCATATAATTGCTATAGATATTCAAAATTAGGTCAATATGATCTACTTTTGGAATATGAATCATCTTTCTCCCAGACACATCACTTGAAAAGATTGATGGTCCAGGGCCTAACAATATAAAAGATATGTACTAGTACATAAAAAGCTAATAGACAGACAGATGGGAAAAACCATGTTATAATCAGTGGTCCAGCAAAATATATGTACAGGCATAGTATTATTTCGTACCAGAAGTCTCTGTCAAAACTGTAGCTCTACTGGTTTGTACTTATAACAAAGAAAGAGAAAAGTAGCTGTTGGACTTGAAATTTTGCAACAGCCCAAAAAAATAATGATGATCCTTGATTTAGTCTCTTTTTGTGGAATTTAGTTTGCAATAAGGCTATAACTGTAGTAGAAGCCTTTTTAAAAAAACTTTTGCAGAAATTTCAATTTTAGTTACCATGGCAACATCATTCAACAAAATTAAAAAAAAAAACAATTAAGACAATTAATATGTATCTCAGTGTAGTCTACTTGTCTGCTACATTATATTAAAATTAGACCATAATTGTATTAGAAGTAGCATTTTATATATATTTTTATTTTTAGTAACCACTGCAACACCCACCAATCATCAAAATAAAAAAAAACACAGAGTTGTGTATCCTAGTGTAATTCTACTTGTGTGCCAGGTCATATTGAAATCTGTATCAGACCAAAAACTATGAGAGGAGTAGCATTTAAAGAATTGTTTTTATTTTGACAGACAGACAGACAGCTAACAGACAGATGGACACTTGACACTTTACTATCAAATCAGCTCCTCTGGTCTCTGACCAGTAGAGCTAAAAATGAAAAAGAAAATGAAAAAAAAAGAAAGCCATGTAATTTTAAATAGGTAAATAATGCAATAAGATAAAGACTCTAAGTACAACATGAATACATGAACATACATTTTGAACTTACTCCTCCGTCCTTAGCTTTGTCTGCATTAAAATAAGCATAGACGGGATGTCCTATGTAAGTATTTCTTCCCCTAACCTTTACTAAAGCCTCACATCGAAATTGGCCAGGAGAGTCGCACTCATCCATTATGAAGTACATTTGCAGATAATCAGTTCTCCCTGTAAAAATGGTCAAAGCATTCTTAAAATTATGTTAGGGTTAATGTACAAGCAGCACTCACAAGTACTGTATATAACCCTAGGTAAAATCCACCTTTTTATATGCTTGTATTTATTGTTTGTAAATACATGATAAAGAATATTTTAAGATACACTGTAAATACTGTTAATGCACTTTTATTTGTATGCGAGAAATTTTCACGAGTTTCGCAACCAACTTTAAATTGTGAATATAAATTGCTGCGAAGCACTTATTTCGCTTTTAGAAGAGAAAGATTCCTCAATCGAAAAAATTCATTGTACAGTTGCAGCAAATAAAAGATGACACAAATAATCATTGGTTTACATTGTACATATTATGCATATATATATTAGTATTATACTGAATTTATTTAAAATAAATTGCATTAGCTTCGATAGCACAGTGAGATGATTACCCAACCAAAGTGAAGGTACTGGGTTTGCTTCTCATCAGTGGCACATTTGTTTTCTTTATTTGTGAAAATAAACTTAATTGCTAAAATTTTCTAGCATTGCTCTTTCCTCAACAGAGGCATGGAAAGGGGAAAAAGAACAATATATACAATACTACAACTTGTCTAATCCTAATATCACTACCTCCACAGAAAGTGGCCAGATTAGACAGCATTCTGGATTAGACAGCATTCTGTCGAGCTACTGACTTAAATTTATAGAAAAAGGAGTTTACCGTATATACTCGCCTATAAGTCGGTTGTATATTTTGACGTTATTTTGGTGGAATTTGCGACTGACCCGCTTATAAGTTGGTACAATTTTTTGCCAAAATCTGGTGACAATTTCAAGTTAATCCATTGATGTTTTAACCTAGTTTCAATTAATATTTTTCGAAAGGACACTGATATTTAATCTTAAATTATAAATAATTAAGGCAATGCTCACTTAAAATACAAATAAAATTATTAAAATTTGTAAATACTTGTACTTTATATAAATTATATAATCTAAGAATACATAAATTATCTTATATATCCGGACATTTTCTTTGATAATCGTCGGACATGCAAATACTACCTTTTAGCCTCCAGAAAAATACAAATCTCTTTATGACTCGCCTATAAGTCGGACATCGAGTTTTAGACCAATATTTAACTCCCAAAATACCGACTTATAGGCGAGTATATACGGTACATTATAAAAGGTGAAATTTCAGAATAAACATTATCCAGATTAGAAAACTTTAATTTAAGCACATCAAAAAATGAAATTGTGAAGTACCTATTGCCAAAAATTTACATGTTCTACGTACATGACTGTGTACTATTTACATGGTCTACATGTGTACCATTTATATGGTCTACATGTGAACCATTTTTTCTTCAACCTGGCACCCAGGCCATAAACCAAGAACAGACTCAAGTCAGAATGTTTGAAATGATATTAATACAAGAGGCCCAGGGGCCACATTGTGCAACTGGCTAGGTAAAAGCAAAATATAAGCTTAGTATTGAAAAGTTTGGTCATCATTTGAACAAATTTAAATCTACATTACCTTTTTTGATGCTTTTATACTGATGATCAGTCATGGCTTTCTTGTTCATGTGAAGAATTTTAATGATTTTTCCTATGTATTCCTACCTAAAACCTTGATCACTATTCTACCCCTGGAGGTCATGATTTGAACAAACTTGAATCTATACTACCCAACAATGCTTCCATATAAATATGAACAATCATAGCTTTGCTGTTCTAGAGAAAAAGAAATATTAAAGAATTTTTTCTATGTTAAATCCTTCTTAAAACTTTGATCACCTATTATGGCCCCACCCTTGCCCCATGGGGTCATGATTAATCATTTGAACAAACTTGAATCTACACTGTCAACAAGAGGATGCTTCAATAAAACTATGACCAATGGCTTTGCTGTTCTTGAGAAGAAAGTTTTTAAACATTTTTCCAACCTATGTTAAACTTTTAAACCCATTGTGGCCCCACCCAACCCCCTGGGGTCATGATTTGAACAAACTTGAATCTACACAACCTGAGGATGCTTAAACTTTAATCCCCTTTACCCAAGGAACTTTATGGCAAGTTTGGTTGAAATTGGCCTGTTAGTTCTTGAGAAGATGAAAATGTGAAAAGTTTACGACTACGGCAGCAACAACAACAGAACAAATTATGGACAAAT
>PRKT01000311.1:294940-322739 GCA_003671525.1 Saccostrea glomerata
GGGGGGGGGGGGGGGGGTGAATTCCCGTTCCAGTCTTATATGTTCTTCTTTCCTGTTACAGATTTGGTGCAGTGACGAGGATATTTTAAAACATATACTCCCCGTCAATGAAAACGCAACACTCTACTTTTAGGGTGAAAAATTATATACGGGTTATAACTATGTACCAAACAAGTTAGGACATCTTTTACTTTGCCAAATCAGTTATTTAATGGTTGAATGGTTTTCATTCTATTACCGAAAGTTGATTTTTTACCTCTCTTAACAGAAAACATTTAAATAAATCATCCCCCTTCCGACCATTTAAACAAAACATTCTAGTCCGCCATGTACAACATACATGTACGCAATCTGATTTCTACCGTGCATTAGGTTTATCAATGTCTTTATCCGAGCGAAATAAATATTTTTGGGCATTTTTAATTGCCCGTTGTTCAGATACTGTGGTGGAATTTTCTCTAACTTGGCGTAGTGTAGTAACTCTTGGACTTCCGGTCAAGAAACTGTTATTTATGCTATTGGAACACATGAGCCTGATGAGTCGTTAAATGGTGTGCATTTGCATTTGCAGCTCTTTTTTTCTTTATTTTGAGAATCTCCAGCATTAGCAATGAAAATCAGTCATTTTGAGGATATATAGGCATCACATCCGGTAAGGAAAGAAGGATTTTTTCCTGGGATTTTAGTACAATACTTTTGGTAAACAGCTACAAAACCTTGAAAACCCAAAATATTGTTAAAAATTTTATTAAAAATGCAAAAACTTGATTTCTGTTAAGAGGGTTAAAAAGCAACTTCCGGTAGAGGAAAGAAAGTCATTCAACCGTTAAATAACTGATTTGGCAAATTAAAAGATGTCCTAACTTTTTTGGTTCATAGTTATAACCCGTATATACTTTTCACCCTAAAATTAGAGTGTTGCGTTTTCATTGACGGGGAGTATATTTACATAACTTATAAGCCTGCGCAGTGATTGAAGTTAACACCAAGATATAACTGGTATCATTTTTCGAGTAAACTTTTATTCAATTAAAATTATTCTTCAACAGTTTACCAGATTTAACAACATTTTTGACAATATTCATTTGATGCTTTTAACTAATTTTGCCTGAAGACCATTGTCTGAGGTTGGTAACAGAAAAACATCATCAGCATTATAATAAACAACATCCTTCTACAAGTTTTTAAGTGTTCCAAGGTTCGGTGTAATAGACAGAATATACTGATAGATCATTAATACACTGCTTGTTATTGTTTGTAGGGATACTTGCGTCCCCTCCTTGGTGTGGGACTGGTCTATTTAATATACCCTTTGGTCCAAGAGTCGGGTTCTATACCGGCCATAAATAATTAAGGCGCTTATTAAAATAATTTAATGATATAAACATGCATGATTGTAAACTATGTGACAGGTGAATGGGTCCAAATCCAGTGCTCTGATTTATCGTATTTTCTTCAAATTAAGACCACAACAAAATACTTACTATATATATTCTTATCATATAAACCCTTTTTGAAATTCTCCTTCATATAGTATCTTTTGATTTAACTGATTAAATGACAGAATTATATTGTCCATTGGATTAAAAAAAACATATTGTTTGAAAACTTAGTCTCCATGTAAAGACAGGTGTACATAAAGATGTTGTCAATGAAGAACACATGCAGGCATCTCCTACAGTAGTCTTAATCATACTTAAGGAGGAATGCCACACCAACTTTTTATTTTATGGATCTCTGAGTCAGCCTTTTTAAACAATGGTTTCAGCATTGAAAGGCCGACATTAGCTCTTAATTATTTTATATGAATTTTTTTGTATGTTTTCAAAGAAAACGAAGAAAAATTATTTACATCCAAATTAGATGCTTTCTTGTAAAACTTTTGCTTGAAATAAATGCATCACATGAATACCTAATAAAATATGTAAAGAAAGTCTGGTTAGTATGGAATGCCATATACGACAGCCAACTGCTTACTGCCAACTGCTGACTGCTTACTGCCAACTGTTAGCTGCTTACTGCTAACTGCCACACATATTTAAATAAATCTTATTTTTATATTGATATTTATATGTGAAATAAAAAAAACAACAAAAAAACAGGCGCGGATCTAGAACATTTTTTCCAAGAGGGTCACTCGTTAAAAAAATCCAACCCAGAATTTTTTAACAAGAAAAAAAACGTAAAGTCCTTTCCCCAATGTGAAAATTTATTTCGGCCGGGGAGACGGGGGTTCTCATGCGTCATACCTTCATGTCTATGACATTTTTTATACCAACTTAACACGAATCCGCGTTTTCGGGCGGGGGGAGTATTAAGGTCGCTTTTAGTTGATTTATTTTATACATTGAATAACTATTAGTTGGTTTAATTTATGCATTAAATAACTTTACAAATTTCAGAGGGTGGTCCGGACCTGTCTCTCTAGATCCATCATGTAAAAACATATCTTATTTGTAAAAACAAAGAGATATAAATGTTTAATCGGCGTTTCCTAAGTGGAGGGTCCAAGGTCAGTTTTAGTTCGTTTAGTTTAAACATTAACCCATGACTGAACAAATTTTAAATGCACCCACCCCACCCCCAAGATCGTTGCATGTGAAACATTATAACACACAAAGATATACATCTTTAATTTGAGGAAAGAAGATGGGCGCATTTGGCGACTGATCTGCAGGAATCATTTGTACGAAACATTTATGGTTTAAATGTCTATGATTTGGTTGGCTGAACATAGCTGGTCATATTTTACAAACACGGCCATAGATTTTTTTAATTTAGTTTGAAAGACCTTGTGAAATTGTAACATTTATGCCCGTTTTTCCTCAGGGGTACTATAACATAGTAATGTTTCACAAAAAATAAACACCTAAAAATGTTTAATGCATAGATGCATGATACGTGTACATGTACATTATAGAACAGAAGATTAGAAGTGATTTCCCTCAAGAACCAAACAGAACCAAAATTTATCTAATTCAAAATCTTAATGACACCAATACATAAAACGAAACCGACAAAATAAATGGTTGTTTGCATGAAAAAAAAATTAACGCCCGATGTCAGGCTCGAACCAAAAATTTTTGAACTCGAGTGCACTGAACAGGTAGCCCAACTTACTGAGCTATCACCGCTACACATAAACAGAGGATTTCAAAAGGACAAAGAAGCACCATATTAACGCATTTGGATTTTTTGGGAAAAAGTTCATTTTTCATGGTCTCTGGGTCCTCTCTCCATTTTTTTAAAAAGTGTATTCGTTTCTTTAAATCAAAATACACACAAATAACGTTTCAAAACGATGGAGAGAAGACCCAGAGATAGAAAATTTTTAGAAAAACGTGTTTAAAAATGTACCATTTTGTACCAAATATCTGATCTGGCCAATTTTCAAGTTATTTCTTAGCAAATCAAAGCTCAATTTCGGGAAAATATTTTCCTTTCCTGTTGCACAGGAACCCGATAAATAAAAAAAATGTTAAAATTTCATGTGACATGTCGATAAAATTTTCACTTTTCAATTACGCCCAGATTCCTGCCGAATGCCAATCAAAAGCGCCCTCGTTCTTTTTAACTATATAGAATATAATGGAAAATGTAAATTTATTTTCAAAACATCTTTATCTGCGAAACGACAAATCTTTTTATTTTTTTATTTTTTTTATTTTCTTTCTTCAAAGGTTTTGTTGTCTCCGGGGGTGTTATTTCTTTAAAGATTAAAAGCAGAAAATAGTCATTTTATTACCTATTTCAAATAAGAAAATAAAAATAAACAATATATGTACTTTATCAATGGCATATATTGAATATTACATAAACCAAAACATAATGGTCATTTAGTCAATTTAATTTTACCATGCAGGGTGACCTCTTGGAAAAAAAATGTCCTGGATCCGCGCCTCTTTTTTTAGCTCACCTGAGCCGAAGGCTCAAGTGAGCTTTTCTGATCAAAATTTGTCCGTCGTTGTGAAATAAAATGTTCGTTACTGCATAGATTCAGTGCTTATGCTTAAGTTCGTTAAGATTTTCCCAGAAACAATTAATATATATTGAAAACAATTACATTTATAATTGAAATCTGTAATGGATAAAATGTTCGTTTCCGAGAAATAAAAAAGGTTCGTTACCGAGAAATAAAATGTTCGTTACTGTATAGATTCAGTGCTTATGCTTAAGTTCGTTAAGATTTCCCCAGAAACAATTAATATATTGAAAACAATTACATTATGTAGTATACTTTGAAATAAAAAAAAAAAAGAGCCACAATATCTCTTTGCTCAAAATGTATCGTGGTTAATTTCAAAAAGATGAAAATAAAAATCTGTTAAGATTTCAAATTGGTCGATTTTAAATTCTATTCATTGCAACGAATATCAACATAAATTTAGAAATAAGCATTTAAAGGAAAAGGGGATTACATTAAAAACCAGGATATTTTGTAAGTATTCCTAATTCTATCAGCGTTCAAACATAGTAAAATGTTCGTTACCAACGTAACGAACATTTCTATCTGACTAATAGCGCACAGGCTACGAATCAAACATAGTATATTATTTTCTTTGAAAATTTCCAGATAATTAGAACCTGCAGAGTGCATTTTCAACGCCTAAAGTGGTATAATTTAGTTACGGATACAATAATTCATAGTAACAAAACAGTACTAACCTCATTCAGCTTTCAAAAATGTACCACACGGTAAATACAGATTTTGAAATTGCAAAATGGCGCCTCGAATACTTTGGGGGACCACGTGCTTCATAGTCGAAAACGTAGCATATTGAACCCGACAGAATTTACGCGGTTTTGTAACGAACATTTTAATAACGGACATTTTTGTCACATGAGTTTTTTGCTGTATGTTTCTAATATGTTTTACGGTGTGACCGTTGGGGCGAGCGCAGTTGTACCATCACTTGAGATCAGCCACTTCGAACGTCAAGCTGCACGAGATATCTCGACTAGCTGTGACGTCATACGACGTCACAAAGCTCGTCGGAGCTTACGGAGACAGCCGAGCGTCTGTCATCGTCGCAAACCACGGCCAAAATGTACGATCCCTCCCATTCTGGCCGTGGTTGAACGAGGAGATAATTCTTCGTAGCTCATTAAAAAATTGACCAATGCGAGTAAAGCATAGTCGGATGATGAACTTTATCGCGACCTTTCAATGTCCAATCACGATATAGGAAATATTTCTTGTATACTGTTGACGTCAAATGTTGATTTCATTGCGATGGAAACAAAACTTGCCACTGACTGAATATGACTTCACAATAGAGAGGCGTAAATATTCAAGAGTACGACACTTTTTGTGATCAAGCAGCCACGGGTAGGAGAGAGCTATATGCGGACTCCGGACCGTGGCTTGAGACGATGAGCGTCTGTTTGAAACTATAGAACTAGTGCAATTTTTGTCGAAAAACATTGCAGAGTTATTTCTTGTTTCTTTGAAAGATTTCTACAAACTGAAAGTCTGATATATGCTTTACGTTATTATTTATTTATTTATTCGGCAATATTCGCGCAAAGGACATTGGGTAGTGCAGGAATTCTGGGAATGTTGCACAGAGAAATTTGGCTGACGTATGTACAGATTTCAATCCGAATTTCCTCTGTTCTTACACGTTAGTCTATTGAGCTCGCTTCGCGACGCTCGCTGCGCTCGCTAATATTTAGACTGTTTGCATTTTTTATTTTTTAATTCTTGTTTAGTTTGAAGTTCAACAGTTAGACTGTCAACATATGCACATTCGATAGATTAGAAGGTGTCAGAAATTATAGTAACGAACATTTGAGTTTAATCCAATTAACGATAATATGTAATATTAACGTTGGCATTGCTAGAATATCCTGTAATCTATGGGAAAATGTTAAATTTTGTTCACATGTTGCATGATGTTGGAAAGTTTTACGTTCATTAGACACACAAGAAAAATAATATGTTTTACGGTGTGACCGTTGGGGCGAGCGCAGTTGTACCATCAAAAACACTTCGAACGTCAAGCCGCACGAGATATCTCGACTTGAAAAAGTTCGTGTGGCTGTGAGGGTCCGACCAATGAACAGGCGAGGTATCATGTGTTTATAAATGTTGACACTTACCCAGATATGAGTAACAGAATATGTTAATGTTTTTTTTTTTTTTTAAAATAAAGTCTAGGAATTCCTTTACTACTGACTAAATACCTCAGTAATGATGAATATTTATTAAGCTGCCTGTAAGGCTGCAAGTGTGTTTGTCTGTCAGGACAAGAGTCACAGGTCAACCCCCCTCCCCCCAAATTTAACGATACGAATAGTTACATAATTTTCAGTAATGGTTGTTTAATATTACTAAGTTCTATGCAGATGTTCTGATTATTGTACAGCATTGAAAGACTGTAAATATAATGCTGTCTGTGTGAATCTTAAGAAATATTTATTTAGTTTACATCTCTTTATTAGCCCCATCACGGTAACTGCGATACTCCTCTTTTGCAGGGCAAAATTATTAAGGAATGACTCTAATTCTTGGCCAAATTATTCGATGATAACCTGGTTTAGTTCAGTTTATGCTTAATAATCCACGAAGCGGATTATAAAAAAGCGTAAACTGGCCCAAACCATGTTATCATTGAATAATTTGGCCAAGAATTAGAGTCAATACTTAAAATTTAATTTTAAAATAATTAAACAACTGTGGGTGTTAAATTGTGTTGCTTTAAGTTTTATGAGTTAAAATTTGCCGCTCAATAATACATCCCCTAGTAACGGAAGTGATATGAAACAAGGGGAGGTAATAACTGATTTACAGATCTAGCAGCCATGATGTTTGTGTACACGAGGTAAGATCGAGCTACTGTTTGAAGTTAAAGGTACATTTATTAAATCTGGAATTTCCCATGAATCCCAAGGACTGGAAATGAGGGGATTGTATGGATACAGATGATTCAGCTGGTTGTCAAGGGAGTGTGTCCCCATACCAAACCAGGTTATTAAGAAATAATTTGCGTTCCTTTTTGGCAATCAACCAATGAGAGACTAGAATAAAAACAAAATTAAATTATTAACATTTGGCGAAGTTTTTGCTGAGAGATAAGTAAATGACGTATATTTAACAATTACTTTTACGTCATATTTCATCAAAATATATCATTTTGCCCTGCAAGAGAGCAGTACCGCAGCTACCGTGAAACGGTCTATTCCCAGTAGTAAACTTTAAGATCAGAGGATACGTTCCTCATATATCTGTTTTGTAATTTTTGAAATGTATGGAGAAAATTACAATTTTGATTACATTGATTCTGATTTTTGAATCAGTTTTTAATCGCCTGAAAAAATACAACACTTTAAAATTTGATTTTGAAGAATTAAGGTTTTTTCCCCATAATGATTACAGTAGAAACACAAATTTTCATAGGGACGAAATTTGTTTTAATATTTGTCATGCAACATAGTTTTGTGGGCTTTTAATTTCGTTGTTTTGAAAGTAACCCTTTTCAATATGAAGTCAAAAATAAATTTTGTGTGTGATTTAATATCGTTGATAATTATCAAAAACAAAATATTAAACAAAATTTAATCCCCTACAAATATTTCTGCTTTTACAGTTTAAAAGAAACACTACCCTCTGCTATCTTGCACAAATGCTTCATAAGGTAGTTGTGAGTAAACATAATAAAGTAGAAATACTTCAGTGACAAATTCTTGAAAAAAATTATATATTATTGAGAATGTTTCATCTGTCCTTTAGATAAGGAAAAGAACAAATTCTTTTAAATTGAAGATCCTCCAAATATGCTATTATTTCAACATCAGAGATTTTAAGGCAATATTGCAAATTAGGTTATAAGCATATGCAGAACTGGTCAACATGGTCCGAGCATGCACTGAGTTTGGAATTGATTGAGGAATGAAAAATAATTAAATACATGTATATCCACCTGTGTACATGTATGTGTCATTTGTTTATTTGTTGACGTTCACTTTGTAACTTTGATGTGGTCCCCATTCTGATAGACGTATATCTTCTAGACTGGATGAGTCAGAATTCCCTGGTTTAATTTGGTTCAGTTCTATTCAAATTATTTTGTTAAAATTCATTTATCATAGAATAGTATCAATAAAGGAAAGGTTTCATAGAAATTAGTGCACATATTCAGTCATTCACCATTTCTTTTGATTTCCCAACTGCATCATTGTGCATTGACATGAGTGAATAACAACTTCGAGTCATCTGATTCCGTTTCTCTAACTCGATTAAAGTAGAACTTGCACATAACTTGTTTTAAAAATACTAGTGGAAAGTTTGTGTTCCACAATCAGAGAAAACCTGGTTCAAATGTAAACCAATCATCATGGAATATGAAAAAAAATATATATGTATATTTAAAGTATTTCAAATATTTATATGTGAAAGAACTTCAAGGTTTTCCCAAGATTTGAAACTTAGAAATTTGATACTACTAGACATTTCTTTTTGGTTTAGATACATGTGGGGTTTTTTTTTTTGTTCATGAGAAGTCAGCTACACCTAGATGTGACTTTGTTAACATAGAAATAAGTGCTACAGAAATTCCATGTAGAATTCCTCATAAAGGCAAATTTGTTTTTAAAAAATCCTTTGGATTGGATGTACATGTACTTTGTAAAAATTAAATTGTCAAAGTAAATTGAAAGGGGCATGTTTTGTGATTTGGTATCTTGTACATGTTTTAAATGATAATATTGTAGCGCTTTATTCACAGTTGCTTTAATATTGATATCTATTTCAGAAATTGACATGTCAACTAAGGTGGTGGTGGATATGGAGGATAATCAAACCATACTCTATCATCCCAGCAGGTAAAGTCAAAAGGCAATTCATCATTGCCGAATGAAGAATGGGGTATTCATGAGCTCTCATTCCAGCAATATAGCTAATACATTAACATATATAAGCCTGCAAACAAATTTTATATTGAAATCAAAGAATTGTTCGTATTCAATTTATTGACTGTATAAAGTAATACATACATAGGTCCTCTGATTAGAAATACTCTAAGACTGTACTTTAGGTACAAATCCTATTGAATCCTTTATTCCTTAAAAATAATGCTAACTTATCAAGTGATTGAGTAATCAAAAATAATTTAATGAAAATGCAACATGTAGTACATGTATCATAAACAGAAAAACTGGAGAAATTCAGGTGAAGAAAAATGATCAGTTTTAGAAATATTTAAAGGTGTACTGCAAAAATGAATAAGACAAAAAGATTTATAACCTATTTTATTTCCCGGGCATTCAAGATTTCCTACTGTTCTGTGAAATATGAATATTTCCTTCTTTTTTATGCCAACTCTGAAAAATCAGTAGCTTAATTCTCGCATACACTAGTGTATGACAATCCTAATTTCACATATCAGGTATCGTAAAGAATAGATTTGAGTTCAACAGACATACATACCATTGAGTTCTGAATATAACACATATCATTACAGTGCACATATATTACTGGACAGTTGCATATTGAATATTAATTATGAGATATCAGATTAAAAAAATATTTGGATATAGATACAAGTTAAATGTAATCAAATCTAGCTGTCATCCAGTATTTTTGTTTTCTGCTTGGGAAAAGAGAAAGTTATTTTATTAAAATGAGGAAATTTGAAAATACAAAGTCAATCATCATTTATTTACTCATTTTATTGTATTACCCTTGGCTTTTGTTTCCTGAGGACTCTGTGTATAAAACAGAATTAATACTTTGTTTAGACATTTTCTGATGATATCAAGCAAGCTAATGTATATTTTATATGAAATGACTGCCATGAATCTGGCCCACATAGTGTTTGTATCCATCTTCTTTGCTTGCAGCAATCTGTTCATCAATCTGTTCATTCATCCTTCTGTTAGTTAGTCTCTGTCCATCACATTTTGCACTTGGCTGTTTTAATTTCAAAGAACTTTTAATCAGATTTTTTTTTACCAAAATTCATACACAGATACATATTTCTGAGAATCATCCAACCTCACGATATTGGACCTCACTATTCCTCATTCTGCATTTTCTGTTTCTAAGTACAAGGGGCATAACTCTGTCAAAAGAGGCTTGATAGTACTCAAAACAGAATTTGACTAGATATTCTTATGATAAATCTTAATACCAAATCTCATTTCAATATGTGCAACCTCCGTGAAGAAAATGAACAGAAACTGATGGTGGACTGACAGACAGACCAACCTACTGACAGACAGCAGCAAAGCAATATGCCCTCCCTTCTTCCAATGGGGGCATAATAAAAAGGCTCACACTGAAAATATCCTGACAATGAAGAACTTTGCACGACCAGCAAAACCATGTCTTTTTAAAAACTCTTCCATTAATCTTGTGAATCTATAAATGAATTTCCAATTTTATTATTCATTAATTGGATATAAATCCAAAACCATGATGGGCTCCAATTGATTAATTCTTTTGAAGAAATCTCACAGATCCATTAATGGAGTTCATGAACATTGCATAAGCTGTGGCCTTCATTGAGTACACATCCTTTGCAACAGGAACTTTACAGCTTTCTTCGTCATACTTTGCAATGCTTTGATATTGAAAAAAAACACACAGAAAGCCTTTTTTAGCATCAAGGTTACCTTTATAATGTTTGCTTGTCCTAGCTATCCCAACTCAGGATAAAAAAAAAAGAGATTAGGTAAATTTGTGGAGGAATTTTTTTTTTACAGAAATTTTCAACAACAATAGTATTAAAATTGAAGGAATCAACAAAATGAGTATAGTAGTGATAGAATGAAAAAAATAATGTCCTGATTCAAAGGTTTACATAAGGCTACATAAATTTCTTTCTTTGGTTTTCAGGCCAATTTTCTCCAGACAGATGCTGGAGGGAGACTTTTTTTTATTGGCCATGAAGTAGATGATGGAGTCATTTTTTTAATGACCAAATTTTCTATTAAAAAAATGATTAAATTATTTATTCATAGATATACTTCCTATACTTTTCATGACTGATCAATAGGTTTACATTACGTAACACCAACATAATGCATTTTTTAATTGAGATAGGTATTAGCTAAGTCTCTTTGAAAATGGCTACCAGAAGTGATATGCAAGTACTAAACTAGGAGAACTTTTTTTTTTAATTGGTCTCCACATTATAAACTTTTTATTTTATCAAAAATACGATCAAATTTAGGAAACAGCTTCTTCTCAATGGATGCATTAGACTGTGAACCATAACTTCAATTTTATTTAGCCTGAGTTGGAATCAGGCCACTTTTCTCCTATTTGTAGGGAGAGAGTAATCAAAATTTTTTAAGTGACCTGCATATATTTATTTACATTTATTTTTAGAATGCATGAACTGCTTTGGCACCCCCTTTCTTGCTCCCCTTACTTCCTGCCTTAGAAATTTTTAAGATACTAAAGACAAAATAATACCAATATTTTTAATATGAAAAAAGAAGTTTTGTTGGATACAGTACAGAGAGAGAGAAGGGGAAAGGGGGCACTGTAAGGAAAGAGAATGATATATACAAATAGCAATAACTGGTGATGGTCATACAGGCAAAATCAATATCAAATCATATCCTGCCTTGTACAGAAAGGGGAAAAGATCAAGTGTCAAAGCAATGTCAAAAGCTGACAGCGTGTTGTCTTAGCTCACTGAAACATATGTTTTGGGCACTTCAAGGAATATGGGCACACTTGCAATCTTGTTTTGATTACCATTTTCAAAATCATAGAGACTCTGAAACTTTCACATTTAAATCTTAACAATCCCCTTTTATACCTTATCTTAATTAAGAAATAAATAACAAGTTTATAAACTTCAATGGGATTTGAAGTGGGTCGGCCAATAAGTGATCAAATCCTGTGAAGGCCGAAGGCCTTTTTCAGAAGATTTGATCACGTCCCGACCCACTTCAATAAAAATTGAAGTTTATAAACTTGTTATCTATTACTTATATATACATTTGAGATGGACAATAAAATATTTAATTAAATATTCTCGGATATAAATATTGCAGTAACCCTTCACTGTAGATTTCCATCAAAAGTACGCAAGGTGTAAATCGGCTTGAAAGGCGGTTATGCTTCGAATTCATCAGGCTAAGAATTCTATTTCGAACAGAATATTTTGTTAAAGGCTACTTGTGATCAGTAATAGTGAACAGATTGTTGTCTGGAAATATTTTTATTAGTGAAAATTGATAATCATTGCTGAAAAGACACAAGAAACACGTCCGAAGATTAATGATAAAAAGTTGGAGGAATTTCGGTCTCCTGAAAGGGATGAGTGGATCCGATGGATGGAGATACTTGTACGAGTCAGTTAATTTGCAATCAAGCATTAAATTTGATAAAAAAACACTCAATTTACGACATCAGTAACTAAAGGCATATTTATGATGTATATAAACACGGACACACTGGCGACAGCTTTGATGTTTTGATTTCAGGTCTCCTGAAAGGGATGAGTGGATCCGATGGATGGAGATACTTGTACGAGTCAGTTAATTTGCAATCAAGCATTAAATTTGATAAAAAAACACTCAATTTACGACATCAGTAACTAAAGGCATATTTATGATGTATATAAACACGGACACACTGGCGACAGCTTTGAAGTACTTACAACAGCGCCAATAGAGGTGTTTGTCAGATGTTCTTGGCGTGGTTGCAATGCTTTGATATTTTCCAACAGATTTACACATTTATCGTGAGTAAAATTTGATGAAAAAAATATTGTTTTAGCAGATTTCATGAAATTTAACCAAAAATAGGGATAAATGAGAGACTGTGCAGCTGACAAAACTAATAGTGACATAAAACTGCAATACTTCCCAAAACAGAATTTGACCTTGATATTCATCTGATATATCTGTATACCAAATTTCATTTCAGCAAGTGCAACGGTTGCGAAGAAAATGAATGGAAATTGCAAAAAATTGAAATTTTTCTAAGTCTGTCAAAAATGGTGCGATAGTACCCAAAACAGTCCTTGAACTAGATTTTCATCTGATAAATCTGTATATCAAATTTCATTTCAGTATGTGCAATGGTTGTGAAGAAAATGAAAGGAAACTAAGTGGACTGACAGACCGACTGACAGACAGCAGCAAAGCAATATGCCCTCCATTCTTCTAAGGGGGGCATAAAAATTATTGTGAAAGTGTAAAGTGCTACTATTAGAACATGACATGAAAGCATAAAATTGTATATTTAGTTAAAAATGTCAATCTGTATTTGAATATTACTTTTAAAACTGACAGAGGGAATTATTGTGATTTATCTTAGTTCACCAACCTTAGGTTGTTTCCTACTTGCTTTCCTGTCAACACTGCCATCTGCTGGGCTGAAAAATTAAAATAAAATATTAATAATTTTTTCAGAGTTATACAAAAGAAAAAATCTTTACATTAATTATATCTTATCAAGTAGATCCCTACTCTAACACAGCAACTGTTAAAAATTCAAAAATTCCAAAGAGGAACCCTTGCTTTTTAGTATTCAATGGGAGGGAAAAAAATTGAGTGAATTTCTACTAATAGATAGAGCCCCATACTAACATAAAAATCACCTGAATCCATATAAGGCCATGAATTTTAAAATTTACGTTGAGGACCAATGCTTATACTAATGTCAGCAGTGTCAGCTAATAGGGTTTTTGAAGATTGCATGAATTTTGATGGTTTTGGTCCCAAGAGAGGTAAAGACAATCAAATCTAAAATATTTTATTTTTCCTTTACCCATGGATGCAACAAACCATAGTTGGTTGGAACTGAACAAACCATTCCAGAGAATAAGCAGAAAATGTTCAATTTCTGTAATAGACAGAATTCAATTGCTTTACTGACAAACATAAGGTATTTTTGTAGTTTATGCAACCTCAAAAATTAAAAAATGCATTAATAAATTTGCTACCTTTAATGTATCATATTACAAATTTTTCCAACCACAGAAAATGCCTATATAGAATGTCATAATTGTTTGATGTATTTGTCATTCTTTTTAAAATCTTGAATAAAACAATTAAATGATTGTTCCTTTCAGTTCCCTTTTCAAAGAACTTCACTGTGGAACTTTTACTGTTAATCATCGATTTTCTACGTATATTTGTAAGATGAAAAGTTGTTAGATTCAAAGAACTTTTACACTTGAAATGGAAACCATTAACTGATATAGATTTCTGTAATAAATTCCCTAGAAAATTGAGTTGCTAGCAACAATGTGAGCTTACTGCATGACTATGCAATAAATTAACTGTCTCTGTTCAGAATCATTACATAATAGCACCTTCTCTAGAAATCAGGTGCCAAGTGTAGGGTAACAAAAAGAAACAATGATGTCTCTGTCTGACAGATTATGGTCAAGATTAAAAATTCTTAAACCCCTCAAATTCCAAAGTGAAAGAGATAAAAATTGTGCACTACATGTATGAAAGCCCAAACACCAACAATTCGAAGTTCTGGCTGATAAAATATAGATGCTTTCCTCTCTTAACGGAAAGCAGGTATGAAGATTTTCTAGCTAGAAAAAAAACATGATTAGGATTGACGTTTCAAGAAATGGTTAGAGAGAACAGTAGCTGCTCAGTAATTTGTTACTCAGATGATCTAAAGAGTCTTTGTGAACTGCATTGAAAGGCATTTGTTGTGCAGTGCCATATTCCCATCATTGTCAATCCAGTATTAATTAAACATCATAAAACCTGGTACAAAGATCACTGATGCATACATACCCCAAGAGTTCTATGTCTAACATCAAAAGAGTTCCATTACTGTCAGTAGACAGTGGCTTGCTCAGACCCTGGCAGCAGGGAGCTATAGAGCCCCATATTAAAATGCACTCACAGACAAGAATTTTCAACTAATGCCACTGCTATCATTAAAAGCAGAGTTAATTAAAGCTTTCTTTCTGAAATGGAACCTCAGGGTGACATCATTTAATTATTGCTACTGAGAAAATTGTGACACTAGAGGAGATATTTTATTGCATATAACAATATATTTTTTAGATTTATATATTTTTTTGGCTCACCCCAGCTGATTGGGATTGAGCTTAACTGTACCTTCAGTGTTGGTGTCCCAGGGTTTTAATAGCAGATCCTTTCCCACATAACTAAAAGCCTTATCTGGCAAAACTTGTAAGGATATGATATATTTAGGGATGCAGACTTGCTTATTTTCCTGGATCTGCAGACCTCACCAGAGTCAAATGCTTATGATTTTGTGTTTTCGTCATTCATGTTCATTTATTTTTAAACAATTTGAGTTCAACAAGCCATGGACATTAAATGCCAAGCTTAAGAAATAAAAGAATTAAAAAAAATATATATCTATATAAAAATAAACAATAAAAACAAAGAGACTTGAGCAAGTCAATGTAGCACTCTGTTGTCAGAAATTGGCTGCAAAATTGGTCACTTGGACACTCAGCTAGACAACTAAATCTGTTGAACAGTGTAACCTTCCTTCTGATTAAACCTTATTTTGTCATCACATCAAACATCTACTGATAAGACAAGCAGTGAATTATTGTCCAGAAGCTGAACCAGCACCAAAGTTTGTCTCTGGTTATTGATTCCAGACTTGTTCCTCCACAGACAAGTGACCTTTTCTGGTAGTTGAAATCCATTGTATTGATTGACTTGGCCTGCATTCCATGATAAATGACTTTGTCAAATGTTTTTCATTCTATAATCTTTTTGAACTGTTTCTTTGGTCTAATGGCAGCCCTGCTGTTGTATCCTGGTTATATTTCACCCTTCTGTGGTGGATTTTTTTTGATAATCAATGAACAGGAAGTAGTTAGGACTCCTTGATTAGTGGAATTAGTGGGACTGCTCTGGGTACTGGTGACAGGTATCCCGTTAGATACTGATGCTGTGGAGCTTGTATTCACTAGTTGAGTGGTCGCTAGGACAAGAGCACTATGCACCTGATTAGTTGAGTGTGAGGATGTTGATGAGTACACTGATTTGCTGGTTAGTTTGTTAGTAGGAGTGTTAATTTCACTTGTCTGTGTGGTCATTCTTTCAGTTGTTGTCATTGTTTGTGTAGTTGGAATGGTGTCTGTAGTCTGTACCATTTCTGTTGTCTGCACTAACTTTTCTGATGTTTGTTGAGAGGTCATGCCCTCCGTTGAAATCTGATTGGTCCCATGTGATGTATTTCCATTATCTGTATAAGGTAGGGCAGTTGAATTTTTTTGGTTTGCTACACTTGACGTTAGATTCAAAATGGGACTAACAGATGTGTTCATGGTTGATGTGAAAGGTGGTGAAGATGGCGATGAAGCTGAATTAGTATTAGTTTTTGTTAATGTTGTGTTAGCCAGTAATAGATGATCAGTAGTTAAAGATTCTGTAGTTGCTCTCTGTGTTAAGGATCTTGTGGTTGTAAGGTTGCTTTCATCAATTTTCCCCGGGGAATATGATGCAGGTAATATTGTTGGATTTGAATTTAATGTTGAGGTTTGTATGGAGTCTGTTGTCATTGAATCATTTGATGGTATACTAGACAGTAAGGTTTCTGTTTGATGGCTTGCCATTTCAGTAGATTTCACATTGTCAGATTCTGAAGTGGTTAGAGGTTTTGGACTAAATGAAGCAATGTCATGGTCTGTAACTGTAGTGCTCTCTTCAGCCACTTTAGTGGTCAGGTTAGTTGACTCTCCCAGGTCTGTTGTTTGCATTGTGGAAGTCAGCACCTGAGCTTTTGTTGTAATATCCAATTGTGTCAAAAAGATGCTTGTTTTGTGTCCTGTTGTTATGTTTCCCAGTTGTCCCTCTAGTGTTGTTGGTATAGTGTTTTGTGTGGTTGTCTCAACCTGACTTGTATCCATTTCTGTATTTGTTTGGCTTGTTGTCTGAAGCAGTGAGCCATTAGTTTCTGCTGTCCATTGACTGGACTTTTGTGGTGAAGAACTGGTTTGAGTTAAACTTGCAATCCCAGTGGAGCTTGCTGGACTACTTGAAGGAGAAAATTCACTCTCTGTGGTTCCTGTGTTTTTCATGTTCTCAGTTTTTGTTACAGATGTCAAATGTGATGGGAAGGATAGAGTTTTCGAGAGAGAGAAAAAAAAGACTAACAGACAAACAAATGGAAGGACACTGATTAGAAATTTATATGTCCTTGAATCTCTGATTATGGGTGCATACAAATTTTTTCAATACATTTGATATGAGTTGTCCACATCCCTGAGTTTTATCTCTATGACTTGTTGTTTTGATGAGATTAACTTTAGATCAGATAACATCAAATCATCACAATGAATTGAACCTGATATCTTTTAATGAGGTGTTGGCATCGGCTGAATTTATATACTAAGCTTTCATGTTAAAATTAATGATTAGTGCTGGTGTTATATTTCTTAGGAAATTATTTCTTTACAAGATATCCAGAGGTTACCGTGCATACCTGAGTCAAATTGGCTCTACTGCTCTTTATCAGAGGATAAGAGAATTAATTTTAATCAGACTCACCTTCTTTTTGCACACAACATTCTGCCTCTTATTGTTGCCCAACTCTATGCCCATATAAGTTCACATATCATTTAAATCAAAAATTATGTCCAAAATTTCCTTAAGCAATTCACACATCATAAAAGGCCTTACTTTCCTGCAGAATATCTAAACATTCATTGGGTTAAAAATTACTTAAGAATAAAGCATGAGCTTTGGAGAAAGCCTCAATCAGTCACAAGAACAGCACTCAACTGGACTTTAGATCAAAAGAAAAAGAGGAGAAGACCAAGAACAACATGGAGAATGAAATAAGAACCTTGGGGATCGCTGACAAGACTGACCCAAGGTAGGCAGAGGTGGAAAGACTTTGTTGCTTCCCTAGACACCACAGGATGTAATGGCCAATGATGACAACTCCATTCTAACACTGGGACGTTAACTTGACATATTGTATTTGATTTATGCCCAAGCCCCAGTGGTGTACAAAGACATACCTCATATGATGCTACAGCTAACATAGACAAGCCATCCACATAAGGTCCCAGGATGTTGTGTTCTCGAACTTTTAGATTCTGCTTACTTCTACAATAAAACAAATATCTTTCATAATTGAACTTGAAGTTATTACAGATGATGTACTACTACACAGCTTTTCTGGTACCAAATATCATAAGAATTTATAGTACATGAGAAATTCATTTAATTAGTATTTCTACTTATCATACAGTTCTGACAACTTTCAGAATCTTTCAAGTTCTTAAATATTAAATATGCAGAGATATTTACAAACTCTATAAACTTTCTTTTAATACTCATTCTGTCAGCAACAAAACTTACTGCTAAGCCTAATAGATAGGCTTTTTACTATCCAGAAGTAATATCCCCTTACCCTTTAGGGTCCAAGAGATCATGAACTTTTTCATTATAAATCTCCATGTAGGAGACCTCTACTTTAAAGCTTGTGTCCTCACTGCGTAGTTTGGCGATGTGTTCAAACATGAGATCACAGAGTCGAGGGATGATTCCTTTTCCTTCACTTTGCATGCTCCCCATCATAGTGAAGGATTTACCAGAGCCTGAACAGAGATATAACAGGTAAACTAAATATCAACATCATAGTGGAGGATTTACCAGAGCCTGAACAGAGATATAACAGTAAAACTAAATATCAACATCATAGTAAAGGATATAAACATCAAATGCCCCAAGGTTACCAGCATACTGATTCACTGCATGCATAGCTTGCATAGCTTGCATTCGTTGATACATTGTATCCAACCCATCTGGAAGGTCAGGATCTAGCATATATCCAGGGCCAGGGAAAGGTGGACCTTGACTCCAAGGACCATATGGAGACCCATTAGGAGGTCCATTGTTCCAGTTTCCATTAGGGCGTCCATTATTTGTATTTGGTGGACCATTGTTCCAATAACCATTAGGTGGTCCACCATTCCAATTACCATTTGGTGGTCCAATATTCTGGTTACCATTTGGTGGTCCATTGTTCCAATTACCATTTGGTGGTCCAATATTCTGGTTACCATTTGGTGGTCCGTTGTTCCAATTACCATTAGGTGGTCCACCATTCCAGTTACCATTAGGTTGTCCTCCATTTGAGTTACCGAATGGTGGTCCCCCATTCCAGTTACCATTAGGTGGTCCACCATTCCAGTTACCATTAGGTGGTCCCCCATTCCAATTTCCATTTTGTTGTCCCCCATTCAAGTTACCATTTGGTGGTCCATTTTTCCAGTTTCCATTAAAATTTCTGTTATTGTTGGTTTGCTGACCATTGTTCCAATTATTATTTGAGGGTGGTACATTGTTGCCCTGTGTTCCAGAGGGTCTATTTTGAGAGTTGCCAGCAGTCCAGATTAACGGACCATTATTCCAGTTTTTGCCCGATCCTCCATTATTCCAGTTTTGAGTTCCAGGGTTTATGGGCTGTCTGTTTTGGTTTTGAAGTTTATTGTTAGTATTTCTCCTTTGATTAAAGTCAGCATTTTGTTGAGGGGAATTTAAGTTCTTTTGTACATTTTCATTTCTTCCATTGGATAAATTTATTGAAATTGTTCCATTTCCTGGCAATCCTGATTTTGAATTTTGTCCTGTCCAAAAAGAAAAACAAAATTAACCTTAAGGCATTTTCTTGTTTGTTTCAAGTTGCATTTCATTACAAATCATAAAAATGAAACTTTAAAATTTGCATATTTTGTTAGGGGTCATTTGGAAGCTTATTTTGTTAAAAAGAAAACACTCTGAATTTACTTAAAAGTATTCCAATGTTTATATTAAAAGATATAAATTCTTATTGACACTTTCTTTGTAGTTTTTGGAGACCAGAGGCTTGTTTACAAAAGAACTTACGACTAAGACCAAAATTTATTCTGCTTATAACTTTCTAATTTGCATTTAATTGAAAATGGTTTTAAACTTTAAACTTGCAATCCCAGTGGAGCTTGCTGGACTACTTGAAGGAGAAAATTCACTCTCTGTGGTTCCTGTGTTTTTCATGTTCTCAGTTTTTGTTACAGATTTGGTTTGTCCATTAAGAGAATATTGTGTGGTAACTTCTGTTTGGGCAAAGGTAGTTTGCTCATAATTGATCTCAGTTTTACTTGACACTTCAACCAATGATTGGCTAGTTACTTCATTCTGTTTCATTGTTTCTGGTTGTGATGTGCTCTCGGGAGTAGTTTGTTGTTCTATTAGAATGTTTCCTGTTGCATTTAAAGTTGACATTTGTGTAAGATGACTAGTTGTTGAATCTAAGAAGGGCAGATTTTCACTTGTCATTGTTACTGATTCAGAGGGAGCTTGAGTTGCAGTTGTTTCAATGTGAGTAAGGATTGGGCTTAGAGTTGTTTCTGATTCGTTTATAGTTGTTCCTTGTTGTGCTGTAGTTAGACTTCCAGATACTGTTTGTGAACCTGTTATTGGTGTTGTTTGCCAATAATCTGATGTTTTCTCTTGTGATGTTCTTCTTTCTGCAGTAGATGATGATTTGGAGGTTTCCACAGGGCCTGTTGTCTCTGGTTTTGTATGAGACATGACAGATGTTATTTCTGAGTACTGAGTAGTAGCACTTCTGTCTGATTCTGTAGTTGATGAACCCCTATCTGAAAATGTAATCTTATCTGATGTCTCAGTGGTTATAAAACTTCCATGTGTTGAAAACTCTGTTAATGAACCATGCGATTCATCAGAGGTGGTAAAACCAATAAAAGAAGCTCCATTTGTTTGATCTGTGTTCTTACTTGATGACAAGCTTGTTTTGGAAAAAGTGGTTGTTCCTGGGCTTTCTGATGTCTCAGCCTCAGAGGTTTGATATACCATAAAAGAAGTTTCACTAGTAGTTTGAGACGTTGATGTTTCTTTATTGCTGTTTTCTGTTGAGGTTAGGTATTCTGATGATACAGAAGTATTTTCAATTTGGGCAATGGTTTGTTCTGCTGAATGTGCAGGTGTCTTGCTTGTCTGCTCAATGAATGTTGGATTTTCAGTGGAAACGATTTGTTTAAATGTATTCACTGTTGGATTTTCCTTAGTTGGAAATTGAAAAGATGTGGAATATTCTGAGGTTGGTTGTTTGCTTGGTGAAGAGGAAGAATCAGTTGTATGATTCTGTGGACTTGTTGAGATGGTGGATGAAAGGACCTCAGTTATGGTGTTAAGTGTCACAGAGGAAGGAGTTGCTTCTGATGCAATGGATAATGTTACTGAAGGAGAGGTAACATTTTGTGATGTGGTTATATTTCCAGACCTACTGGAAAAAATTGCTTGAATAGTAGTAGTTGTTTTCTCAAAAATAGCAGAATTGGATGCAGATTCCGTCTGTGAATTGGATGTCCTAGATGGCCAATTTGTTCTGGCAGTTGATTTAGCTGTTGCTGTAGTACTTTCAATGGTGTGTGTGGAAAGTTTAGAAAAATCTGAGGTTATCGTCGAGGTGGATGTAGGAATTGTTTGCTTGGTGAGACTTGAAGATTTAGTTGACATTGGGGGGATTGTAGACGTTGCTGCTTTTGTTGTGGAATGTAAGCAGTCTCTCTCAAGGTTCCTCCATATTCTCCCTAAATTTCTGCCTGCATATTTTGGAGGAGTTTTGCAAACAGGATCATGTCTTGAGTAATGGAAATAGACGTAAGATGTCAGCCATTTAATATCACAGGAACAGTGCCATGGATTGTCATACAGAACTAGCTCACGGGTTTCCATCACTCGGAGGTAGAGCTCCATGGATTGAGGAAGTGACCTTAACTGATTGTTATGCAGGTCAAGGGTTGTGATGTGTGAGTTGAAGAAAACATTTGGATCTTGGATCTCTTTGATTCCATTACCACTAAGATCTAAATAGTCAACAGTTATGTTGCCAAGATCATCTAGTTTTTCAATAAAATTTCCACTGAGGTTGAAAACAAGATCATATTTTGACAGCTTTTCTAGTGCCCGAGTTGGAATCTGAGTAAAGTTATTGTTAGATAAGTTTATAATGGTCACACTTGTTCCAGTGAAATCACTCGGGGAAATAGTTGCTAAATTGTTTCCTTCTAGACTGAGAAAATACAGGTGTGGGAGTCCAGTAAAAAGCTTTGGAGGCACAGAATTCCATTGATTATAACCCAGTTTTAATTTCTCTACTGTAATAAGGTCCTTCATTGCATCTTTAAGACTAGAGGAATCAATTTTATTATGTGATAAGTCTAAGTCAGTCAATTTAGGTAGGCCATCAAAAAGATCTTGACTAATGCTGTCAATGTGATTATATGACAGGTTAAGGTTGGTAAGACTTTGTAAGTCAGAAAATGTATCATTTGGAATGTATGAGATGTTATTTTTAGACAAAGTGAGCACAAGCAAGTCAGTAGGACCCAAAAAAGATTTTGCAGAAATGTCAGATATTTCATTGTCAGTGAGATCAAGTACCTCTAGGTGTGTGTTGTTTATTAATGGAGATCCCCAAAGATACTTTAATCCATAATTTTCTATTTTAAGATATGTTAAATCCTCAATTCCAAGGAATAGAAAATCTTTGAGAATGCCACTTGGAATCTTGTCCGATGTTCCATCATATATATGCACATGTTTCACAGGTCCAGCAAGTTCACTTATTCTCACATCTTGGCAGACTGCACCCAATATTTCCCAAGATGTATCATTTTTTTCACATAAAATACATTTCTTTGGACAAACACCATCATTACGTTTTTCTATACAATGCACAAAAACCATAAGGAAGGTGACACAAATTATGATTCTATTTGTTCCAGTAAGCATTTTGATATCACGTCACATTTATCATGGAATTAGCGATCAAATGTTGTTTCTTCTGTGCACTTTCATGCATCTGTCATTTGTTAACGGGATACCTGTCACCAGTACCCAGAGCAGTCCCACTAATTCCACTAATCAGTCCACTGCCCAGAAAACCTTGGCAGAGTCTGTCAAGACTAGCATTGCAGCTATTGTGGCCCCCATTCTTGCTCTGCTCATCATAAGCTGCCTAGGATTTCTAATTTTTGCTGGAATCAAACGGAATTTATTAAACAAGATAACAGATAAGATACTTTGCTCTAATGAAGAAGACTTTTTCATGCCAACTAAAGAATTTGATCAGGCCAAGCCAATGTTTAATAGAAAGGTTAAGAGTGGTTACAGTGTTTTTGTGACTGAAAATGGTGATTATTGCAAAGACAATTAAACAATTTTTTTTTATAATTCACTTGTATATTTGTATTATTATAATTAAAAACTTTAAAATGGCTTAGAAATATATTATGAGCTTATCTTAATGTTCAAAGTTCAATGTTAGTAAACTTGCTGCTTTTCAAGATTTTATCTAAATAAATATGTTCAAAATTGTTCATTTCTCTATCTCTCAAAGGAACAACTTACTCCTTATAAAAGTCTCCTAAAATTGACAGAATGTTTTAACCAATGCTCTATAAACAGAGAAATATTGAACACAGTAGGGAGACTGTATGATGGTATACTGAAATAAAGGCCATAGTGTGGGTCTTTTCAAATAATCTGTTAATCTTGCTGAGTAATACATTACAACACTGTTAATCAATAAACTGTCAATTAATATTGCCATTACCATGAAAATGTTAAAATAAATCAGGATACTCAAACACAGTTGATGAGCATGAATTCCAATTTTATCTGAAACATGCGATTTGTGTTGCATCCTCTTGACTGATTATTAATGCAATAACTTGCATTTACGACCGGAATTGTAAACTTCAGACAAGTGCACCCTGGGAAGTGTCATCAATACATTGCATTAGCTCTGTTGATCTAGGCTTCTAAATCCGTGGAATTCTCTGAGCTTTAGAGAAATGAATTTCCGGACACCTATTCAAATCATTGAAAGCCAGTATAAACAAATCTTTTCATGAAAAAAGGTTTTAGTTTGGGTTTTAGGTTTAATACAAATGCTTCTGTTCCATAAAAAAGTTTTGAGGAAATTCCTTTAGAGGAGAATTTGCCTCCTACTTTGGTATTAAATACAGTTTTCATTGCAGTGACTCTGGAACTTTTTATCCCACAGAGTTTAAAATAATGGAAGAACAAAGTTCACTTAGGGCCTGAGACTTTGAGTATCAACATTTTTTTTGCCTTATAACTATGAACTTTGAAGTTTGACCTACTTTTGAAAAGTTTTAAAGGTTTATACAAACACAACTTGTTTTTATGCCACCCTTCGAAGAAGGGAGGGCATATTGCTTTGCTGCTGTCTGTTGGTTGGTCTGTTGGTCCATTTAGTTTCTGTTCATTTTTTTCATAACCATTGCACAAACTGAAATGAAATGTGGTATACAGGTATATCAGATGAATATCTAGGTCAAGTTCTGTTTTGGTTATGATTGCACTATTTTAGACAGAGTTATGCCCCTTGGACTTAAAAAGATTCCAATTATATGCAGTTTCTTTTCATTTTCTTCAGAGAGGTTGCACATTCTGTAATGAAATTTAGTATACAGGTTTATTAGATGAATATCTAGGTCAACTTCTGTTTTGGGTACGATCGCATCACTTTTTGACATAGTTATGCCCCTTGGACTAGAAAAATTCCAATTATTTGCAGTTTCTGTTCATTTTCTTTGCAGAGGTTGCACATACTGAAATGAAATTTAGTATACAGATTAATCAGATGAATATCTAGGCCTAGTTCTGTTTTGGGTACAATTGCACCATATTTGACAGAGTTATGCCCCTTTGGACTTGGAAAAATTCCAATTTTGGAGGAGGGGGGCATAAGTGTTTTACAAACATCTCTTGTTTACTTCAGTTGAAGTATAACATATTCGAGAAAAATATTTTAGTGCAGGTTTTCTACATTTATTTTGATAGAAACATAACTATTTTAATTTGCATTTTTTCAATAGGTTTTTTGATCAATGTCCATATATTATCATATCTAGGAGTTTCCTTAATATGACATCAAGTTGATGAGTTTTCTTATCAATGGTTTGGTCTGTGTGTTGTTCTGAGAAGTCTCTCAATGAATTTTCATATAACATGTTCCTGTAATTTTGATCCCAGATTATAACGAGAGAGAATAAAAACTTCATACCAGAGATAGTTTTCACTTTTTTTTAGCTTTCATAAATCTGTAAATCTTCACTAGATCTGGACTTGATTATAACAACATGTTTCACTAATTTATAAAGGCTTTTTCAATCATTAAATTGATGTTAAACTTTTGGCAGTTTTAATGTGTCTGGTATATTGTGATGCATTTATCTTGTCGCATGCAAATTAATGGAGGTTAACATCCCATATAGCACTAGTGCTGGAAGTTTGTTTGTGATATAAAAAATATTGCTCTCTCATGAGGGTGTCATATACCACTAATTACTTAATGGTACAGGTATAATGCACTGAGCCATATTTTTTATGTGTTCTCAGTTTATGTATAATTCGTTCCGATATGCAGGTTATCCCATAAATCTTGGTGGTGCATGGGAGAAGCAATAAATACAAGTGATGAAAAAGTTGTGATGCGTTCAAAAAGCTATTGATTTAGAGACGGGCAATTTCATTTGTTATCCCTTCATTGTCATGCAGGTGTTTGATATGTGTGCTGATTTTCTAAAAGGATAACAATGTATAGATACCCACTAAATGGCTTCTGAACTTTTTAAGATCTTATGAATGTTGTCACTATTGCAGAACAGTTTAATTTGAATAAAGAAACTAAGTGCTTCTGACTTTTTTTTTTCAGTTTAGAGTTATCTAAAATGCATTTATATATGTAGAATATAAGGTATTTATAGACCGTTAACACTTCAATTAATGTTTTTGCTATTACATATTGATTTTAAGTACACATATTATATAAAAACAAAGATTCTGCAAAATACATTTCAAATGCAACAATGGTTTCAATCAATGTGGGCAAGGATAAAGTTTTTTGTAAACAACCAGACAAACAGACATCACCTGCAAGGCACAGTGGATAGAACGTCTGCTCTAGACGAGTGACAGAGTAAATAGTTTATCCGTACATAGAGGGTTCCAATCTGCTGTGGAACCTAGAGACTGATCCTTTGGAATAATCCATATGAACTGAGCTCCCATGTCAAAGTTGGTACAGAAAAGATCCCTCCCTGCTCAATAGCCTTGAGTGTCGAGGATAGGTCTGAATTTGCAGCCGTCTATTGGCATGGGGTGACATCTCCATATGAGTTTAAAGAATTCTCGAGAGAGAACAAATAAACAAAAACAGACAGATAGATGGACAGACAGGGCAAAACTATAGACCCCTTAATGTTTGATTACTGGTGGATAAAAAATTGATATGATTAGTTCTATGTTGATCAAGAAACATAACTCTTCTCTCTCACCATGAAGTAAACTCAACAGGGAAGAGGAACAACTGCTGTGGTCTTGTCAAGAGTAACATTCCGAGATAATACACCCACAATGGAAAACTAAAGGAATTTTTTTTCCAGAAGTCTCTTAGACTATAGAAATCAATGCATAACTTTAATGGTTTACACTCAAAAAATATTTTGACAAGTTTATTCATGATTATTGAGTTTTTTAGTAATTTCCATATGAACATTTATTTATCAGTAAAAATAGAATCATACACTTTTAAGTATAGATCAGACAGTTATTCTTATATTTACATTTATACCTGGTTGTTGATTCATTTTTTAAATAAAATGATTACATTTTTTTAATCGATAATTAGAAATTTAATTTGCATGCAGACAAAAAACCCACAAAAACTTGGCAAACCTATTTTATCCCTGTAGTGGAAGTTAATTATAAATCTGACATAAGCAATGAAAATTTGATTTTGCCCCCCAAAGGCTTAATTTTGAATCATTTTGTTGTTGTTAATTATTTGTAGGACATTGACAATCTGATGAATGAGGGGAACAAGTCTAGAACAGTAGCAGCCACCAACATGAACAATGAGAGTAGTAGATCTCACGCAGTATTCAACATAGTGTTGACCCAGACCCTGACTGACCTATCCACTGGGGTAAGTCACTCACCAGAATATATAGTATCTAACAGAGCACAGAGACTAATGTTGATAGATTGAAACATCTGACCTTACAGTATTTTACAGTAGGCCAAGCCTTATGTCTAATCTTTTGTCAGCAAAAGCAAATTGAAGAAAAAATATCAAATAATGCAGACTGACAAGAATTTAGACATAATTGATATCTCATTAGAAATAAGCTGATTTTTTAGTTTGTCATTTGTAATTATGTAATTATCATTTGGCATCATATGACAAAAGTGCAATAGGTTTTCATCATGTCATATTATAGTGAAGAAATAATTTACATTTATCAGAAAATATTGAAAGACTGTAAATACACTGTACTTTTATGATGACTTATAAGCAGGGAAGCTTTAATGATTTTAATATGTATATACACAATAATTAAGGTCTTCCGTTTCAGTCGGAAGACCTTATAGTGATTCTACTGTTTCTTTTTATTTTTTTTTCCCCTTTGCCCATTTATTGTTTTTGACGATTTCTCAGAGATGGCTGGACGGAATCTCATGAAATTTTCAGGGATGATAGAGATAAAAAATATCTTTCAAATGCAGTTTTCAGTTTTTCAAAATTCACTTCCGGTCGTCAGATATGTCCGATTTCCGCTTTTTTCAAAATTTTTTTGTCCCAGTCATATCTCAGAAACGGTAAGAGATTAAGACACCAAACTTATATGAGTAATAGATCTTGACAGGTAGGCAAAACCATTTGGGTTAACACAGTTCGCCGTCACTTCCGGTCGTCACAGGAAGTGATCAAAGAAATCGAAAATTTCAACTTTTCTTTTTTGAAACTTTTTTTGCAGCACAAAATAGTATT
>PRKT01000311.1:325611-343644 GCA_003671525.1 Saccostrea glomerata
TGTCATTGCTTCACTGCAAATGTGTCCCATAATTATTCTAATCATTTTCCTACATACAATATCACACCAAACAGCCAATATCTCAGTTTTTTAAGAAATTTGACCGGGACTTTACTACGAAACTATTTCTTTCATTTCGAAACTATTTCCTTCAACCTTAAAATACTAAGCTTACAAAATACCTGAAATGTTGTGGAAGTTGGTGGCTCAGTGGTTAACGTGTCCGACTTTCATACAAATGGTTTTGGGATCGAGACCAGATGGAGGAATTGATATTTTTTTTTTTTTGCATTTTGTTTTTTTTTTCTTAAATACAAAAAATATTCTTCTTACAGATAAAAGAGGAGAACGGAAGACCTTATTTGTTGCTGTAGCAACAAGAGTTTCTAGTTAATTCTATTTATACTTCTCACTTAAAGTACATATCAGTGACATTAGATGAGTCCAGTAGCTATAGTCAATGCAGGGCTTGGAACTAGGTTTTTTTAGTCACTTGTCCAGCTGGGCTGATAAAATTTATAATTTCAACCAGTCTCCTGAAAAATATACCAGTTACAGTTTTCCAGAAATTGTGAAGAATTTTTTTGGTGTGATTCAACCATTAATATGGAAAAAAAAGAAAAACTTGTATGATTTTTTGGCACGGATTTCAATTAATTTCTTCAGGATTTTTACTTTGTTAATGTTGATCAATTTGTACTGTAGCACTTATGTGAAAAATAATTTCTAGCTTTCACCTGCTTCCCCTGATACCTGCAGAAATTTAACAAAAATTGACCAGTCCAGTCAACTGATTTTTTGATTCAGTCTGCCAAGATTTTTATCAGTCATATTAATTTTGAGCCCTGCAGTGTTTATTGATTATAGCTCACAAGGAACTGAAAGTTTCTGGAGCAAGTTCATTTTAATTTAAAAGTAACTATTTCCTGTACCGTTACCAAACACAATGTATCAGAGAATACACACTATTGGACTTGCTCTTGGATGCTGGAATTGACCTTTTTTTCAAATGATTAACTGTGTTAAAGTTTTTGGCACAGGCCCATTACCAAGAAATTATAAGGCCAATCTGAACCAAAATTGCATTGATGATGCATGAAGGGATAAACATTCTTAAACTTGCTTCAGATGTTGAATCTGGATTACATTTTCTGGATGAGTAACTAGTTTAAAGTTTTTTTGATATGTTAATTCCCAAGTATCTGCTTGTCCTATCAGATCAAAATTGCATGAATGTAGCATCTTGGGACTCACATTGCTAGATTTTAAGTTAAGGGACTTTGCCTTACTTAAAGATGCATTAGTTGAGGTTAACTCAGTAATCTCTAATCAGCTATGTTCATAGATTCACAGTCACTAAGTGCCTACATGATATCTAATGCATTGTCAACTAAAACTAAGCAGTTTTACTTGTACATGAAATAACAGGGCCAAAAAAGGCCCTAAGTGAACTTTGTTCTTCCATTATTTTAAACTCTGTGGGATAAAAAGTTCCAGAGTCACTGCAATGAAAACTGTATTTAATACCAAAGTAGGATGCAAATTCTCCTCTAAAGGAATTTCCTCAAAACTTTTTTATGGAACAGAAGCATTTGTATTAAACCTAAAACCCAAACTAAAACCTTTTTTCATGAAAAGATTTGTTTATACTGGCTTTCAATGATTTGAATAGGTGTCCGGAAATTCATTTCTCTAAAGCTCAGAGAATTCCACGGATTTAGAAGCCTAGATCAACAGAGCTAATGCAATGTATTGATGACACTTCCCAGGGTGCACTTGTCTGAAGTTTACAATTCCGGTCGTAAATGCAAGTTATTGCATTAATAATCAGTCAAGAGGATGCAACACAAATCGCATGTTTCAGATAAAATTGGAATTCATGCTCATCAACTGTGTTTGAGTATCCTGATTTATTTTAACATTTTCATGGTAATGGCAATATTAATTGACAGTTTATTGATTAACAGTGTTGTAATGTATTACTCAGCAAGATTAACAGATTATTTGAAAAGACCCACACTATGGCCTTTATTTCAGTATACCATCATACAGTCTCCCTACTGTGTTCAATATTTCTCTGTTTATAGAGCATTGGTTAAAACATTCTGTCAATTTAAGGAGACTTTTATAAGGAGTAAGTTGTTCCTTTGAGAGATAGAGAAATGAACAATTTTGAACATATTTATTTAGATAAAATCTTGAAAAGCAGCAAGTTTACTAACATTGAACTTTGAACATTAAGATAAGCTCATAATATATTTCTAAGCCATTTTAAAGTTTTTAATTATAATAATACAAATATACATCAGGTGTCTTGCTTGTCTGCTCAATGAATGTTGGATTTTCAGTGGAAACGATTTGTTTAAATGTATTCACTGTTGGATTTTCCTTAGTTGGAAATTGAAAAGATGTGGAATATTCTGAGGTTGGTTGTTTGCTTGGTGAAGAGGAAGAATCAGTTGTATGATTCTGTGGACTTGTTGAGATGGTGGATGAAAGGACCTCAGTTATGGTGTTAAGTGTCACAGAGGAAGGAGTTGCTTCTGATGCAATGGATAATGTTACTGAAGGAGAGGTAACATTTTGTGATGTGGTTATATTTCCAGACCTACTGGAAAAAATTGCTTGAATAGTAGTAGTTGTTTTCTCAAAAATAGCAGAATTGGATGCAGATTCCGTCTGTGAATTGGATGTCCTAGATGGCCAATTTGTTCTGGCAGTTGATTTAGCTGTTGCTGTAGTACTTTCAATGGTGTGTGTGGAAAGTTTAGAAAAATCTGAGGTTATCGTCGAGGTGGATGTAGGAATTGTTTGCTTGGTGAGACTTGAAGATTTAGTTGACATTGGGGGGATTGTAGACGTTGCTGCTTTTGTTGTGGAATGTAAGCAGTCTCTCTCAAGGTTCCTCCATATTCTCCCTAAATTTCTGCCTGCATATTTTGGAGGAGTTTTGCAAACAGGATCATGTCTTGAGTAATGGAAATAGACGTAAGATGTCAGCCATTTAATATCACAGGAACAGTGCCATGGATTGTCATACAGAACTAGCTCACGGGTTTCCATCACTCGGAGGTAGAGCTCCATGGATTGAGGAAGTGACCTTAACTGATTGTTATGCAGGTCAAGGGTTGTGATGTGTGAGTTGAAGAAAACATTTGGATCTTGGATCTCTTTGATTCCATTACCACTAAGATCTAAATAGTCAACAGTTATGTTGCCAAGATCATCTAGTTTTTCAATAAAATTTCCACTGAGGTTGAAAACAAGATCATATTTTGACAGCTTTTCTAGTGCCCGAGTTGGAATCTGAGTAAAGTTATTGTTAGATAAGTTTATAATGGTCACACTTGTTCCAGTGAAATCACTCGGGGAAATAGTTGCTAAATTGTTTCCTTCTAGACTGAGAAAATACAGATGTGGGAGTCCAGTAAAAAGCTTTGGAGGCACAGAATTCCATTGATTATAACCCAGTTTTAATTTCTCTACTGTAATAAGGTCCTTCATTGCATCTTTAAGACTAGAGGAATCAATTTTATTATGTGATAAGTCTAACTCAGTCAATTTAGGTAGGCCATCAAAAAGATCTTGACTAATGCTGTCAATGTGATTATATGACAGGTTAAGGTTGGTAAGACTTTGTAAGTCAGAAAATGTATCATTTGGAATGTATGAGATGTTATTTTTAGACAAAATGAGCACAAGCAAGTCAGTAGGACCCAAAAAAGAATTAGCAGAAATGTCAGATATTTCATTGTCAGTGAGATCAAGTACCTCTAGGTGTGTGTTGTTTATTAATGGAGATCCCCAAAGATACTTTAATCCATAATTTTCTATTTTAAGATATGTTAACTCCTCAATTCCAAGGAATAGAAAATCTTTGAGAATGCCACTTGGAATCTTGTCCGATGTTCCATCATATATATGCACATGTTTCACAGGTCCAGCAAGTTCACTTATTCTCACATCTTGGCAGACTGCACCCAATATTTCCCAAGATGTATCATTTTTTTCACATAAAATACATTTCTTTGGACAAACACCATCATTGCGTTTTTCTATACAATGCACAAAAACCATAAGGAAGGTGACACAAATTATGATTCTATTTGTTCCAGTAAGCATTTTGATATCACGTCACATTTATCATGGAATTAGCGATCAAATGTTGTTTCTTCTGTGCACTTTCATGCATCTGTCATTTGTGCAGTTACATGTCTACCTTGCAGATAGCAAGTGAAAAGTAATATTGCCAAGATGACGGTTTTGCCAAAGTTACAGCAGTTTTGTAGCCTTACATGACGTGCATAGTAAATAAATCTTATTTAGTAAATCAAAAACTATGTATAAATGAGCCACAATTTGGCCGGCTAATCATGAGGGGAGATAACTGCCTTGTTCGTCTGTCATGACAGCATGAATAATTTACCAACAAGATTGGTGACTGTTTGTTCTGTATATCTAACATTTAAACTCGGCCTTCTTTATTTACTCCAACCCTTTGTTTGTGTGATTGTGGGTTTAAGCCTGGATTGATAACTTTATATAAATTAACATTCATCTGTGCAATTCTTGTATTTGTTTCTTTGTGATATATTACAATTTAGTATGTAGAAATCCTGTTATTCTCTTCAAAAACATAAAAGTGTAAGGCCAAAAAAATACTATATGAAAAAAATATTGATTGGTTGAATGTATCCTGATGCCCAATTTTCAATGACTTTTTGTGGAACCAAAAACTGTATAAAATTATAGAGGTTAACATTACATAAACACATGAAATGGTGAAGTTAATTGAATTATACACATATTCTTAATAGACAATAAATGTAGTGATAGTTAAAAAAAGATATTGATCCAATTTATTTAATTTTCAAAATAATTTTTTTTTTATTTTGTCATTTAATTTATTATGCATTGAAAATTGTTGGAACAATTGTCAACTTCTCTAGAACCACGGTCTGATTGCAACCAAAATTATCACAGAGTTATGTGGCAAGGGAGATTCAGATTTGTTCAAATAAGAGGCCACACCCTTCTCAAGATAAGAAAGAGTGAAAAATTGGTTGTCTTAAAAAATCTCAAGACCCATTGTCCAAGAATAAAAAAAAAAAAAATTGGTGAAACCTACTTGGAGGTAGTGATTGGGCTACAGAAGGGGATTAAAGTTATGATAATTATAAATAGGAGAAAATATATCTTGAAATCTGAATAGTGCATTGGACCATAAATTGTTTTGTTTTTTTTTCCACTTAGTCGTGGAATGTTTTGAAAGTTGTAACTATTGCCTGGAAGGGGTAATGAACCAAATGATACAATTAAAAACTTAATTTCCTGAAAATATCAGACAGAAAATTTTAAAAAAAGTATAAATAATAACAAAATAGGATTTGAATTTTGCATGCCATTGGTTGAAACAGAATTTGATTGTTAGGTTCGTTTCTTTTTTTTATTTGTTTGTTTGGAATTGATTTTTACCTTACCAAAGAGTGAAGGGGAGAGGGGGGTCTACCTAACAGTAAACTTTTTCAGTTTCATAGTAATTAGCTGTAAAAGATTATTCTCATTAAAAAAAAAGGTGGAGTTAGAATTTTTCATTAGAAAGAATTGTGAACAAAGGGAAAAATACAAAAGGTCTATGGTTTAGACTCAGGCAAGTGTTTTGGCCCATGGGCCTCGATCTTGTTAAGATGATTCAAAAAGTATATCTTGTTGACAGCATGCAGTCATATATTTTTAAGCATACTACAATGAACAATTACATTTGTTATAAGCATTTTTATATTAAACTTGAAGGTGATCATTTTCCCTGCAAAAAATCAGCACTGATTGTTACATTTGATATTTTATTTAAAACAGCCAATTATGTATAGTGTACATGTATCATTTTATAAAAAAAAAAAATTACAGCAAAAATGAAATAGCTCCAACATCTTAGCTACTTAGAGACAAAATTATATCTTATCAAAAGGTAAAATGTTCTTTTATAGAAACAATTCAGAATCAAAGCTTGACATGATTAAAAATAGATTCAAGTTGTAAGACTTTATGTAAGAAAGATAATTAAGTTACCCAATACTATACTGATTTACAAGAAGAGGCTTAAAAAGTTCCTTTCCTTATGGTATAAGGTATTCTCTCGAACATCAGAAGTAGTTATTGTTTAGAACCAATGTTGTATTCGATAATTTAGCTAGAATTTGAATGTATTTGATCCATTTCCATCTGTAATTTGACATTTTGTACAACAGGATTTTGTATTTCTAACTGTCCATTTTTAAGAACAGTGTCATTTATTTGGGCATTTACTCTGCTTGATTCGTTTTCACAAGAAAAAGTCCCCATTTCCAATGAAAAATTCTGTAAATCATTTAAAGTTACTGTATTAATGTATGAAGTTGGTGGGATGGAGTAACTCCTTTCGAGTCTCTTAGGAGATTCTGAGAGTTTGGACACCTTGTCACATGATGAACCTGCAGTTTTTGGACGACAGTCTTTGGAGGAACACACAGATTCCACACCATTGCTAATTTTGACGGGTTTGACTTTCATAATAGTTACTCTTGGTGTTTTCACTTTGGTCTTTGAGAACAGTTTCTTAAAATGTTTATACCATTCTTCTATTTTTCTGTTGAAAACAATGTAAAATATCACATGTAGCAAAAGTAGAACAACTAATAAGGTTGCCAGGATAATAGAAATGATCTCTTCCTTTGATGATACCCTCACATTAACCACTGGGTCACTGGTAGACATTGTATCACACAAATCAGTCCCAAACAACTTCAGCTCTGTGTATAGAGGTAAACAAGTTTCCAGAGGAAATAAGGGGAAAACACTAAATATATTGAGCAAAATGTCCAATTATTTCATGGCTGCAATCAGTGTGATTTATGTTTATTCCCATGGAAAAAGTTATACAATACTGAATCAAAGCATAATAATGTTCAAGTACACATGAGGATGCAGATAGTGAGCCTTTATTTGCCAGAGAGACCCACAAGAAGTCAGTAAATATATTTTATCAATCTTGATTAGTTTATAAAACACATATTTCACATAAATGTTTCCATCACAAATTTGTCAGTTATTTATCACTGTTGTCTCATCCCAGCTGCTTCGCTGAAAATTATAGCTCCATTAGGAAAAAGTTATTTCTTTGTTGGACACATGTATCAAATTATTTCACATTGGGATTGTTTCATTGATTTTATTAAGCATTTCAAGTTCACTGTACCCTTAATGCCAAGACTCCCAGTTTTTGTCACGTCTGAGGTGCAACAAACTTTATTTTACCCACTCCATCATCAAACAAAGTATATTTATATTTGTTTTCAGAGTAAAACCAAAAACCTGAGCTGGGGGAAAAGCTAAAATTGAAAAAAAGTTTCCTAAGTTTAACTGCTTTAAATAAAATAGAGATCAATGAATGAATTAGAGATTTAAAGAGAGCCTTATGTATGGCAGTCTGTATAATGTTAGTTACATCCCATATTACTTTACCATTGGATAACTTTCCATCAAACAATTGATCCAAACTTGTTATTGACAGCAGTCACTGCAAGCATACATAGTGGCTTCAAAAATCACAATTCCCTAACATTTGCCTGAAACTGATACACAAATTAACACTCATTATCTTAACTATTAATCATTTTTCTGCTAATTTTATTTGCTCAGCACTTGTCGGGGCTTTGATTGAGTCAAAGTAACCTCATATTCATAAAAAACTTTGATTCTTTGGACTTTTGAATCTTAAGATGGTCAATATTTCTTTTGAATTCTTAACATCTTTTAAAGAAAGTTGCCATTTAAGCACGAAAAATGTTATACTCAAATGAAAAATCACGCAAAAATCTTAAGATATTTAGTTATTTATTTGCACAAAGGAGACATAAATTTCCTGTGTAAGTTTATGTAGTACAGTTATAGAAGTGATAATTGCATGATTTTAAATTTTTTGGATTTCCAACATCCGTTTTCGAAGAAAAATGTTCTTAAGACACACAGTAAAAAGTCTAAAAATGTAAGTCAGTGTATCATGGCAGTTGTAGTCTGACTTTTAGGTTTAATAGCTTGGAGTTCTGTGCAGGACTTTCCAGGGCTCACTGTTTTTGTTAGGAAGCTTTTCACTTTAGCTTTAGCACCAGCACCAATCCCAAAACTGCTTGATGGTTGAGGGTCTCCAAAATCACAAGTGATCATGGTTTCCATAGCCTCAGCATCACCTTTCCTGTATCCACTTTGTTTAGCAGACATTTTCCGTTTCTTTTCTCCATGCCTCCTACGAACTCTACATAATATACATATAATAGGTCCTAGAATGACAGTCAATCCTATGATTGTTCCTACTATAATACCAAAGGTGGAAGATGGAGATAATGTAGATTCTGCAGGAATAGGAACCTTTTCAACCATTTCTTGTGGCGTAGTTAATTCTGGCATCATTTCCATTACAGCCATAGTGACCCCCATCTGGTTCTGTGAGGGAGGTGATGGAGTTGTTCTATTGATTGGAACAGTGATGACTTGTTCATGATTTATTACATGTACCTTGTCCCCACTTTGAATTGTGATCTCAGTATCTACATTTAATGTAGCAACTTTTTCTGTAGTAGTCATTAGGCTATCTCCTAAAATATGAGCTAGGTCTGAAATTGTTTTATTGTTTGATTGAGATTGTTGAACTATTCCAATGGCTTGTTGGATGATATTTTTTGTTTGATCTTTATTGGTAGTAGGGCTAGATGGTAGTTTGGAAGGATTGGGGGGAGTTTGAGTCCATCTATAATTTGGAGTGTTTTGAGGAGGCTCAGTTCTTAAAGGAAAATTTGAAATGGGTTTTAATCTTGGATTTTTCATAAGAGTTGCAAAGTTCTGTGGAATGTATTTTGATGAGAACCTAAAGCTTGCTCCAGTTCTTGGAATGCTAGTTTTGTTGACTTCTTTTTCTATCAATTCAGCAGGTTTAGGTGTAGGTACTGGCTCTCTATTTTTTGGCTCAATATTTTCTAGTTGCCTTGTCCAAGATGGTGGAGGGACATTTCCTTCATATCTGTACTGCATTTTGATTTTTGTTTTCCTGTTGTTGATAGCATCCATTATAGATGACACTGATAAGTCTTTGTTGTTTCTTTGTCTGTAAACTTCATCAAGAACAGATTTAATCACATCAATATTGGTTTTGGTTTGACTTTCTTCTTTGTCTTTATCCACTTCTTTTTCAACATCACCGCCTCGTTTTTCTCCATCAGGATCAGGTTTCTTTGTTCCCTGTACATTTGAGCTTTGTTGTACTGAAGAAGGTGTCCATGGTTGATATCTCTGTTGCTGAGATGGCCAAGCTTGATTTGTTCTAGCACTCTGTTGTTGAGGAGAGGAAGCCTGCCATCCTATTGAGGGCATTTGACTCTGTATCTTTTGAACATTCCTAATTCCTTGACTCATGATTTCACTAGTTGCAGGTTGTACTGTCTGGTTTGTCTGGGCCAACCCAGTTATCCTTTCTCTGGGCATTTGAGACCAGCCTGCTTGATTGTATGGAGGGGGGTTATATGGTGGCTTGTTCTCAAAAGCCTTTGCCCTATCATTTTTGTTCTCCAGGTGATCGGGTATATCAGGTTGATATGATCGAGCCCATGGGTTAAATCCAAAAGCATTAAAACCATAACTATAAGGATTGTAAGGATAGTTTTGGGAACTATTCATTGTCTTAGATTGCAGATATGTTCCATTTATTCCACTAGAGTTATTAGTTTCATTTCCTGAAACAATCTGCCCTTGGTGTAGGAACTCAGCTAGTTTGGGTTGAATTGTTTTAAGCACAGCTGAATTCCGTCTTGAAAATGCCATTGTTATGTTAGCTGTACTGTTTTCACTTGGAGAAGTAATTCCATTCCAGACTCCAGCTCTTGTGTGAGGCCTCATGGGAAAGCCTGTTTTTGGGTCAGTGCCCACACCAGGGGGTCTTGGGTCCATAGGAGGGACTTGTATAGGATGTGGAAAAGCCATAGGTGGAATAACATCAAATGCCCCAAGGTTACCAGCATACTGATTCACTGCATGCATAGCTTGCATAGCTTGCATTCGTTGATACATTGTATCCAACCCATCTGGAAGGTCAGGATCTAGCATATATCCAGGGCCAGGGAAAGGTGGACCTTGACTCCAAGGACCATATGGAGACCCATTAGGAGGTCCATTGTTCCAGTTTCCATTAGGGCGTCCATTATTTGTATTTGGTGGACCATTGTTCCAATAACCATTAGGTGGTCCACCATTCCAATTACCATTTGGTGGTCCAATATTCTGGTTACCATTTGGTGGTCCATTGTTCCAATTACCATTTGGTGGTCCAATATTCTGGTTACCATTTGGTGGTCCGTTGTTCCAATTACCATTAGGTGGTCCACCATTCCAGTTACCATTAGGTTGTCCTCCATTTGAGTTACCGAATGGTGGTCCCCCATTCCAGTTACCATTAGGTGGTCCACCATTCCAGTTACCATTAGGTGGTCCCCCATTCCAATTTCCATTTTGTTGTCCCCCATTCAAGTTACCATTTGGTGGTCCATTTTTCCAGTTTCCATTAAAATTTCTGTTATTGTTGGTTTGCTGACCATTGTTCCAATTATTATTTGAGGGTGGTACATTGTTGCCCTGTGTTCCAGAGGGTCTATTTTGAGAGTTGCCAGCAGTCCAGATTAACGGACCATTATTCCAGTTTTTGCCCGATCCTCCATTATTCCAGTTTTGAGTTCCAGGGTTTATGGGCTGTCTGTTTTGGTTTTGAAGTTTATTGTTAGTATTTCTCCTTTGATTAAAGTCAGCATTTTGTTGAGGGGAATTTAAGTTCTTTTGAACATTTTCATTTCTTCCATTGGATAAATTTATTGAAATTGTTCCATTTCCTGGCAATCCTGATTTTGAATTTTGTCCTGTCCAAAAAGAAAAACAAAATTAACCTTAAGGCATTTTCTTGTTTGTTTCAAGTTGCATTTCATTACAAATCATAAAAATGAAACTTTAAAATTTGCATATTTTGTTAGGGGTCATTTGGAAGCTTATTTTGTTAAAAAGAAAACACTCTGAATTTACTTAAAAGTATTCAAATGTTTATATTAAAAGATATAAATTCTTATTGACACTTTCTTTGTAGTTTTTGGAGACCAGAGGCTTGTTTACAAAAGAACTTACGACTAAGACCAAAATTTATTCTGCTTATAACTTTCTAATTTGCATTTAATTGAAAATGGTTTTAAACTTTTTAAAAGGGATTTAGAAAGATTTTTTCCTGATAGCAATTTTAAACTCAATCATTAATTTTTAAAAATTTTACAATCAACTAAAATTTTTGGTCTTTGGTTATTAAGTTCTTTTGTAAAACGAGCCCCAGGACTGATTGTTGATTTTCATCCAAATATCACGTTACAAACTCTCAAAGTCTTCCATCTTCTCTATGGCACCTGATCCCACCCCTGTTTCAGAGGTCCAAGTTAGCTCTGCTCACCATTTGTATAGCTTAAATGGACTTTGAGTCATAATTGCCATTCATTATTTTCAAATTACATGTTAATAATGATTTCATGTATTAGTTTAACTGAAAAATATGTTACTTATATGCCTTTTGCTCAGAATGCTTAATAGTTGGAATTAACATGACTATGTAGACCAAAATGTTTCCTTGAATACAGTTCAGGTTCCAGGATTATGAAGCAGTCTTTAATATTTATTCTTCTTAAAATGAATATTTATTATAAACTGATACTGAAAATTAATATAACATGAATGGGAAAGAGTTTACAATAAAATGTCCTGGGGCCCATTTTGCAAAAGAACTTAATAACTAAGACCAAAAAATCCAGAGTTTGAAAATTATAGCTTAAAAGTTTGGCTTACATTGTTCAAAATATGCCGTTTTTTAGGGAGTTGTAAGTATATATTGATATAGTGGTAACTTACCTTGGTTGGTAGTCTGTGCTGTGATTTCCTCCAAAAACATTATTCCACAAATTAGTAAGGCAAGAAAGTAGTTCTTCATTGTGTTAGTATATGACTTTTCTAAATGTACTTCTTTTGACTGAATATGAAAAAGGTGCATTTCTAAATATGGACTAAAGACCAATGAATCTTAATGAAGCAATTCATTGTTAAATTGACACAAGGTGATTAAGAGTTAGAAATCCTGATTAATGGGTCATTGTTCACGTAAGACATTTGTCAAATAAGCTATAGATGTGACCATATGCTGGGAGTTTTGTCTGCAGGCTGTTTGTGTTTTTTAAGCCACTGGACCTACCAAATAGATCTAGGACAAGCTGTACAAGACCATGTAATTGTTTCCTGGTGTGTTATTTCTTGCACTTGTAGTTTAGAATGCAATATATTAAAAAAATGTCAAAAAATTGTGAAGTGATTTATTCCCTTTATCCTCTTTTCCAAGAAATATAAAGTATATATGGGTAAACAAAAATTAAAGAAACTTTTTTTTTGAAAAATAACTTGAAGGGGATTTTAATATCAACAAAAAAATTTAAGTCTTTAAATTGACTACTATGGAATATAATCAAATTGAGCTACCACAAAATGTAATGAATCCACAGTATTTGATTGATGTAGTAATTAAAGAAGAAAGGAAGAAAAAGGAAAGAGATACAGGATATTTTACCTATAGATACCCAGTTACTGGCTTCAGTTAAATCTATAAATGTAGAACATATGAAAATAACATATGTACATTTAAACCTATAAAAGTTTAAAATATTGTAGATTCATGTAAGTCAATTCTGCATTCATGATTAATTCTTTCATTTTTTTCTGACTTTTGACATAGTTTATTGAACTAACAAAATTTTTGAGACATTAGTAACTTGCGTTTATTATTACACAGAATTGACATTGTATAGGAGAAATGACAACTCTGTAATTAATGTCTCATTAAAGTGAATTAAGCAAGATGTAATAACTACAGAAACTCTAGTCAGGTTTAAAGTGTTTGTTTGACCACTTACTTTTAGTACTGTTTAATTAATTTGTTGCATGAAAAAAATGATTTCATGCCAGAAGTTGGATTGTAGGTAGATCTGCAGGAATTGTTCTTTTAAATTAAAAAATAGGAAGCTTGTGCATGTATAAGGAATCCTGGATAATTTTTTAAAATTTCACTATTTCAATTTGATTGTTTTAAGCTATTACAAGTAAAATTGAATTGATGAGTATATCATATAATGTTGATAAAAGAATATGCACCACCGCCTGAGGTTATATTGTTAAGCACAGGTAACCATTAAGACCTGCAAACCTTGCGACAGTGTTTTATTTAATCATTAACTAATACATCAATTTAACTCGCCTTTTATTTGCAAGTACAGCTTATCTGCTTATTTCAATGAATGGATGGAAAACAAAATATAGCCAGGACATATAAAACAAGATGTGTTTATGAACAATGATATCCCATATATTAGCTTATAGCAAGGGTTGAAGTTTCTCATATACAAGTCAAACTCCAAGGCCAAGTTCAAAATTGTTGAAATTCAAAGAAAGGTCTTGTCACAAGGAATATACATGTGAAATATGAAAGCCCTAGTACTAACAGTTTAAATGTTATGGTCAAGGTTAAATTTTTTTTAAACTGGACCAAATACCAAGGTCAAAGGTCAAAATTGCAATGGTATCCAAATGAAGGCCTTTTCACAAGAAATATACCATTGAAATATGAAAGCCCTAGTACTAACAGTTCCAAAGTTATGGTCAAGATTAAAGTTGTTTTTAAAAGTGGACAAAATCCAAGGTGAAGATCAAAATTTTAGTATCCAACTGAAGGACTTGAATAAACCTGTAAAATATAAAAACCTTAATACTAAATTCTAAAGTTATGGCCGAGACTAAAGTTTTTTAAAAGTGGACCAAACTCTAAGGTCAAGGTCAAAAGGTCAAATATTTTTATACCCAATGAAAAGCCTTGTAACAATGAATATGCATGTAAAGTATGAAAGCCTTAGCACCAACTAATCAAAAATTATAGCCATGGTTCAAGTTCAAAAAAAATTTTCATAAAAGGGAGTCAACTTCAAGGTCAGGGTCATGAGATCAAATTTGGTGGTACCAAAAAAAAGGTTGTGTCACAAGGGATACACAAAATGTGAAATATGAAAGCCATAGCCCCATCCACTCAAAAAATATTGACAAAGTTTAAGTTTTTTGCAGACAAACAGTTAAACAGACAAACACACAGACAGATGGATGGACAGGGCAAAAACTATAAACCCCGAATCTTCAATTACAGGGGCATAAAAAACATGATTGCATTTTGCAGTTTAAAAAAGATACTCTCATATAATTTCTGATTAGTATTTAATGTCAATGACATGTACATGTATGGAACAAACTTTGCACATTTTAATGTGCTTCAAAGTATTTACCATAAAAAGCAAACAATTTTTTTTTTTAATTGAAGAGTTCCAACTATCTGAATGGTTGTCTATATTCAACAAATTAGCATATTTTACTGAGGTATTGGGTGATAAGTAAAGACAAGATTACCCATGGGTATCTGATGATGCTGTGGATAGTAAGCAATCAAATGATTCACCACATTTCTTCATTGCCCTGGGGATAAAAATTGTTGACTTATACTGCTAATTTCATGGAGAAATTCTCTATAAATTCTCCATAAATATAATATAAATAAATATTTATTGATAAATTAAAGTTACGCTTATTTCACTCTGATGGTTGAAGCTGTTCTTCAAAGGTAAGGGAGCTAATCCCTGTTATAATGTTAACACAATCAACAGGCTAGGAGTTAAACATGCAGTTATCTATCATTGTATAAGATCATGAAAAGACAAAACTAGCAGACAAAGTATACATGGAAGCTTTCACTGATTTCATCACATTTATTGTTTACAGTTATATTGAATTTTATGAGGAGTATAATTAGCATTTATGACACAGATTTGATTATATCATGTTCATTATACTGTGAAATATATTACAAAATCCTTCTTTTAAAATGATAATACTTGAATCAATTGACAGGTTAGTGGTGAGAAGGTGAGCAAGCTAAGCCTGGTAGATTTGGCGGGCAGTGAGCGTGCTCAGAAAACTGGAGCTGTCGGAGATCGACTGAGGGAGGGAAGTAACATCAATAAGTAAGATTCAGTTTGTTATTTGACTGAGGGGGGAAGAAACATAAATAAGTAAGAAACAGTTTGTTTTTGACTGAGGGAGGGAAGTAACATCAATAAGTTAGAATCAGTTTGTTATTTGACTGAGAGAGGGAAGTAACATAAATAAGTAAGATTCAGTTTGTTATTTGACTGAGGGGGGAAGAAACATAAATAAGTAAGAAACAGTTTGTTATTTGACTGAGGGAGGGAAGAAACATCAATAAGTTAGAATCAGTTTGTAACTTTTTATTGTTAGTTTTCTACATAGAAGTTGATTTTTTATTTACTAGAAAAAATAAAATGGTTAAACATATGATAAAAATATGCATTTTAATGAAATAATCATTTGAAATACTGAATTTCAGGTCCCTGACCACATTGGGTCTAGTCATCTCAGCTTTAGCTGACCAGTCAGCTGGTAACAAGAAGAAGGACAAGTTTGTGCCATACCGAGACTCTGTATTAACATGGCTACTCAAGGTCTGACACAATTCTACCAAACATTTAAAATTTACTTTATTTACAAATCTGATTTTAATGAATATCAAGCACAAATTAATGCAGAACACAGTGAATAAAAACAATTTTTCCACATGAAAGAATGGTTACCATTTAAAACCATTTCCAACTTCAATAGAGGCAAAGTTGTTAACTACTTTTGACAAGTCCAAACATTCAATAGAGTTTCAGTAAAAATTATAGACATTTTTAAAATGAGTGAAATTGATTTTCTTGTTGCCTGTACTACAGGATAATCTGGGAGGGAACAGTAAGACTGTGATGGTGGCCACGATTTCCCCAGCGGCAGATAATTATGAGGAAACCCTGTCAACTCTGCGCTACGCTGACCGTGCCAAGAAGATAGTGAACCATGCGGTGGTCAATGAGGATCCTAATGCTCGGATCATACGAGATCTTAGAGATGAGGTGGACATGCTCAAACAACAGCTCGATGAAGCTCAGGTAGTGCCAAGTTCAAATATCTCAGAACACCTATACCAGAGTTGTCCCAGTAAAATACTTTTTACAAAATTTCATAAACTATCTCACCTAAATTACTCATTTATTGCACAATGATTTAAATAGCATTGGCTAAAATTTAGTATTTATGAGTTTTCCTTGAAAATGCCCCAATGATGCTCAAGTTCGGATCATGTTTTAATTTATGAAAGACAAATATTATTTCTTATAAAAGCAAGAGAAATCACTTTACATTTAGCTTATTCATCAAATACAGAGACAGTGTTTATTGCCAGGGCACAAGAAAACATATATCTTAAAAACTTGAAGCAATATTTTTTTGAATTCTAGTTGTTACTTGAAGAGTGACAAAGGGCGTTCTAATTATTACTTGTTCATTGACAATTCTCAACTTTCAATACCTTAGAAATCAACTTTATCGGAAGGATTTGAGGTTAGGTAGAAAGAGCTTTGCCCACGAAGGTTCAAAATATGCCCTATAAAATGGTCAAAATTAAACTGAAGTTTTGGCCAAAATTTTTTTGCTTAAAAGGTAGTCTAGGTATTGTAGTTTATCAAAGTGGAAAAAATCCTGGAGTTCCATACTTGTATACCTGAGATCAATAGCCCCAAAATCATAGAAAATCAGGAATTTGCTTGATTTATCACATTTTGGGGGGCTAAATAGTCAAATTTTACATAGAGCACAGGCCTGCCCCAAATTTATTTAGGGTTCAGTTTAAAACTAACATCAAAAGGTTTCTATTCATGAAAAAAATTTTGTGGGGCAGAAGTGTGCTCATACCTTAAAAAGAACATTTCCACATAAATCCGAATTTCCTCAGTTTTACCCTTTTGCCCCTTGTAAATTATATGGTTATAGATTTTGTTAGAATATTAAACATTTTTCACAAAAAAGTATCATACTACGATTTTTTAGTTGTTCACTTGTATAGGTCCACTATTCAGTTTTTTCGGGTGGGGGGAGCAGTTTACTGTAATTAGTTGATCACACACTAGAGGTAAACAAATATTGTCGGACTTTTCTTTGAAGTCATGCGTATAAAACGTATGTATCATGCATCAGCAAAAGAAAAGAATACATTAAAAAATACTAAATAAGAGCTACAGAACTTTTAAAAACCATTAATTTTGAAGTTGTGTACAAATACTGAATGTATTCAAAGTCATATTCGCTATTGACGTATATTGTTATTGTTTGGCATTGCTCAGTAAAATGGACAACATGAAATACGCAGGTACATTAATAATTATAACACGTAAAATGCTACATCTTCATCCTCATTTAACACCATGGCTTTTCCTTAAACCATGTTTGTATACATTGATATATCAGCCTATTCGAACTACAATCAGGAAGATATGGTCTACAGCAGATGCGAAGTGAAAGTAAAGTTTTCACTAAATACCAAAAACGACATAAAACGTTTTATGAAATAAATAAAGACACCTTAATTTTATTTCTTTTTTAAATTAATACTCATACTGATTACATGTATTTTTTGGGTTAATTCTTCAAGGAAAGCAAATCCTCTTTTTTCATGCATTATTAGAGCTATGAAGGTCCTAGGAAGAAATATTGGGGGGTGGGGTTGCAGCCACGAACCCACAAAAAAGTCCAGGACTAGCAGGAATAAAGAATGTAAACGTATAATATTGTTTAGGGGATAAAGCCGCAATTTATCAATATTTACCTATCTTTTAGTGAAAATTGGCAATAGTAATTCATGCTTAAAACACCCTAGTTCAGAAAAACTGGTCTTTAAATATATCTTTTACACTTACCCTACTTAAAATTACTATGTCAAGTTCAGGGCTCCCTTCCTCCCCTTCGACGGTAAAAGGCGGACGACTTGAATACAAAACCGTTTCTTCTTCCTTT
>PRKT01000311.1:343683-368003 GCA_003671525.1 Saccostrea glomerata
GGGGGGTCAAGCCTGCCCAAGTACTGATTGATTGTTAAGTAACACTTTGGTTGAAAAGAAAACTTACAAAAATAAAACTAAAGTTTCCCTAAGATTTTTCACTCAGTCTGATTCCCGTACGATATTGCATTTGATTTGTTCATCTATTGTTTAGTATTATAAGGGGGGTGTTGATTGGAGAGAGGAATATACGTATCTAGCTGCCGTGAGAGAAATAAAATACTATTACTTTGTACAGTACTATTTCTAGACTTTGATGAAATGTGCATATTTATCTTTCTGTACAATAATTTTCACCAAATTCAAGGTTTAATATTTAATGGGGGCACAATTATTTAATGGTTTTAGAATAGAGGTGTCCAACGCTAGGACAATTCCCACTTTGAGACAAAAAAAAATTTCAACTCTTAGTGTAAGAATTCATGATATGATGTTTTTCAATAATTGCCTTGTCAGAGTCATCTTTTACATATCTGCCTCTTTTAGTTTATTAAATAACTTACTGATTTTATCATTTCATATTTTACTTAGGTTTGTTTTAAGGCGTGTGAAAAAAACTCTCACATGATTCGAACTCTATCCAAAGCTCAAGGTTGGGCATATTTTCTCTTAACCTGAACATGTTAACCACTACGTTACAAAGGGCTTTTTGTCATCAATGCATGTTAGAGTGCTTTAGGTAAATCGTGTTGTTGAATTAAATATCTTTCCATAAATCGCTTTTTATATTGAATTGTTGCGGACTCCATTTTTTGAAACGTAAAATAGATTTTACATTTACTTTTCAATCTTCTAAACATTAAAGTGGAATGAAGACTTGACCCATTTATATTAAAGAAAAACAATTTATACCCATGACCATTTTCGGGTAAATATACGTAACTGCATGTCAACTTTAAAAAATATCAATTAAGTCATGCAATGCAATAGATGAATCAAACGTGTTAAAGATGACATAACTGACAACATAATTTTAGAAAAATAAAACTTTTCCATGAATTTTGGAAATTGAGAAATATAATGTCTCTTATGACGTTCCTTTCACAATTTTCTAGTAAAACAATGCCATACTGCAAACTCTCTTAAAGAAAAAGTAAAATAGATATCAAGAAAAGGAAAGCAGTTCAATAAAGCTTGAAGTCTATTCTATCTATTATCAAAATTTCATTAATTTTTTAGATGAGGCATTTTTTTACCATTCGTGGGCTTAACTCTTTACGCATCACACAGCTATCATTGGCCTAAGGTTCCCAGACTACTTGCAATGTGTTCCAGTCTCTCTACATCTAATTTTTAGCCAAGTCAATTAAGAGATTGTTTAATGCCATAGAGAACTCAAAAAATTACTTAAAGAGGCTGGGTGGTTGTTTTCATTTTTAGACTATTTTGATCTCCTGTAGAAGAAGAGCTCAATATAAAGATATAATAAAATGATCAAATTTTAAAATAAAATTTGTGAAATTTTTCTTTGCCAACATAAGATATCATATCCCAAAATTTAAGTTATATCTGGTGGTTAATAAAAATATAATTGGTTGACCCCCTAGCCTCCTTAAAAGGAGTTTTCATTAGCAAATTAATGCAATATTTTTAATAAAATTAATATACATTACAATTCAAAGTAAAATTTTTGAATTTATTAACCAGAGCATGCAGGCGCCTTCACTAAAGGACAGACTTCAGGAATCGGAGAAACTGATCAAAGAAATGACAAAGACCTGGGAGGAGAAACTGGCAGAGAAGGACAAGATTAACCAGGTAATTAACCAGAAAACTGGGTAAAATAACTAAGTAATTAACCAAGAAACTCAGAAAGTTGAAAACAGTGTAATTTACAAGCATACTCATGCAGAGCCAGATAACCAGGTATTCACATCGGAAATAGATAACCAGACAATTAACCAGCAAACTCAGGATAAAATAACTGGGTAATCAAGAAACAAATTCAAAGAGGTGATTGAATAACAAAAGTTAGAGATTATTAGTTATAAAAGTCCAATCAAGGATGAGAATTTACCCCCGGGTTTATTCCATACATCCTGATGCTGAAGGCCGAAGGATGTATGGAATAAAACCCGAATCAAATCCCCATACACCCTTGATTGGACCTGGATTATGAATTTATTTCCTATGAAATCAAATGAATGCTTACATGTAGTAAACATAATTCCTATCAAATATGTTTCAACCTATCAATAAGATTTACTATGTACTACAAATCATTATAACATCATAATATTTGCCTTTTATATTGAAAAACTATGCATTTTAGCCCCCCCCTTTTTTTGCATATATACATAATATAGGCTTTGAAAATTGGAATTTCCCTTTTTTTGTTGGGTTAGCCCCCTCCATTTCAATTAGCCCCCCACTTTCAATTTGCTTCAGAGGCCTATGCTTGACAACGGTCATAGAAGGCTAAAAAAAGATTCTAATTTATTTTAAGGAGTGCATCTAGCTTAACATCAGCCAGTTTTAAAATGTGTTTCACAAGTGAATGAAGGTTTTAAGAGCAGGTAAATTCTCAATCACTTAAGTATAAATCCCATCAAAAACTTGCATAGATGTATAATTTGGATACACACTACCCAGAACATTTGTTTAGTCTGAGACTTAAGGCTCACAAATATCAAGTCACCAACTTGTAGTAAAAATTTTAATGGAACTTCTCTGGTACCTAACCATGTAGGTATTATTCTACTTGTACTATCAAAAGCACTTGTTAATAGGGCCTGAATGTTTTGTACATGCAAAACATTTCCCTGACCCAGAAATCTGAAATGGCTAAAAGTGCAGTTCTGAAGGAAAAAAAATGAATATTTAAAAAAGACTGCAGGAAAGTAAATGTGGACTAAAAAATTTTATTTTCAGAAATTACCAGTGAATTACGATACAAACAGAATAATATATCAATGTGGGCTTGTGAAAATTAGTGCCAGCATTACCCCAAAGATTTTGAATGTTGTGAACAAGTTTGTGGACATCATGGCCCCTCAGGTTTTAAATAATAGTTTTTACAACCCTTAACTTTGTGTTGCGCTTTCTGATTAATAGCCTTGTTTGTTACAGGAGCGGCATGAAGCACTAGAGAAGATGGGCGTCTCGGTGCAAACCTCGGGGATAAAAGTAGAAAAAGGAAGGTGTTTCCTTGTCAACTTGAATGCTGATCCTTCCTTAAATGAGCTGCTGGTGTATTATCTGAAGGTAAAAAACACTTGATCCACCCCCCAATCAAACAAAAGGTCATCTCTTCAGTACTACCAGTGCACTTATTTGTCTGGAATTCATATTCTGACAAAATCAATACTTAATCTTGAGGGTGAGTTTTACTATAGTTTGACAAATAAGAAAGTGAAAAAAAATTTCTCAATTGTCACAAAATTTCTTATCTTATATTAGTAACTCAACTGACTTTTGTACAATACCTCCATTGGTTCAATAAAAAAAAATCATTATTTTTTTTTTAAAACGATAACAATTAAATTTGAATGTATCTGCCTTTCTAGAGTCAGATTGATTGATTGATTGAATTTTGTTTAATGTCCCTTATTAGAATTTTTCACTCATATAGAACCGCCACCACTTGCCGGTGGAGGGCTACATATTTTGTCCTATGCTCGGCACTCAGGGCCTTTGAGCAGTGAGGGATCTTTTCGTGCCAGCACCTACTGCGACACAGGGCCTCAGTTTATACTGACTCATCCGAAAGACTGATCTCCACGTCCCACAGTGGGATTCGAACCCGCAACGTAAGGATTGAGTCCTTAATTCGTGACTCTAGAGCAGACGCTCTAACCACTGCCCCACGCGAGCAACTCTAGAGTCAGAAGGGTATGACCAAGTACATTGAAATTAATGTTATCTTCAGATATCTTCTTGGATATTTAGCAAGCAAACTGTTGGAATGATTGTAATAAGCAGTGAGCCCTTATCCTAAATGTGAATTTTCATGAAGAAAAATGATAAAGAACAACAGAGCCAATATAACTCTAACAAGCATTTTGGCCTATGGGCCTCTTGGAAAAGTAAAGACTTTGTTTTCAGTGAATGTCTTCTGACTTTGATGTCATCTCTGTATAGAAACAGAGTGCCAAATAGATGGAGGAGGATTTTCTTTCTCTGGGAAAACAATTATTCATGGATGGAATCCGAGAGATTTATGTAGTTAAAAAGAACTAGTGAAAGCAATTTGAGACAGAGAACATTTTCTGTGTAGGCTTTGATTTTAGTCTCTGTGATCTGTCCCTCTGAGAGCCAAGGTTGTCAGGCGATAAAGATACAGGGAAATGTTAACTGAAAAGTTTATAAGAAAATCTAAATGAAAGTCTAAACCATGGAAGCTTTAATGTTTTTTCTCCAGGAATTTTATCCAAAAACTGCAGGACAGATAACAGATTCTGAGCTTAGATTAAAGTTGTATTGATTTGCTCTCCCCTGAACTGCACATAAATTGTCACGTGGAAGGAGATGTATGGTGTTCTAAAATGATCAGAAAGAAAAATGAGATAGATAGGACTCACTTTAGCCTGTAGTATATTCTCCAAGAGAAATTAATTCTAGATTTTAGAAATGTTAGTATAGTGCCCTGTCAAACTATGAGATTATCTCCGAATATGGAGAAAAAAAAGATACAGCCAATCTTTGGGTTTAAATTTCATTTTAAAATGAGACAGAAAAAATTATACAAGATTATGATGAAATTTAATAGAAAAGGTACATGTATTTCAAATTTCAATTTGAGATTTATAAAGAAACGACATTAAGTGATGAATATTCAAATGAGAGATAAACATGTACAAGGAAATATATGTATTTATCACTTATACAAGGTGAAGTGTGAAAAAAAATCCAGATTTGTTCAAGTTGCAGTAAAATTTTCAGAGAGGAAATTTTTTCGTTTAAATTTCTGCAAAGCAAGTATTTTTCTTGCCTATTGTATTGATTCATAACAAAAATAAATTAAAAGAAACACTAACTTGATCATAATTAGAAGTAAAAATAATGATTTACAGTGTTTTTCATTTAGATAAGTTTTTTTCTTTCTTATCCTTTGTTCTTTCTTTTCAATAAATATTTTTGAAAATACATTTTTAGCTCACCTCGACAAAGTCAAGATGAACTTATGCTATACCCCCTGCGATGACGTCTGTGTCGGCGTCGGCGTCACTGTTAAAGTTTTAGAAGCAGGTCCATTCCCTAGTAACTATAAGCCCTAGCCAGACCAAACTTGCATGGGTGATGCATCTAGGGATGAACACTACCAGACTTGCTTGGGATGCTGGATGTGACCTACATTTTCCAGATGAGTGACCAGGTTAAAGTTTTAGAAGCAGGTCCATTCCCAAGTAACTATAAGCCCTAGCCAGACCAAACTTGCATGGATGATGCATCTAGGGATGGACACTACCAGACTAACTTCGGATGCTGGATGTGACTGACATTTTCCAGATGAGTGACCCGGTTAAAGTTTTAGAAGCAGGTCCATTCCCAAGTAACTATAAGCCCTAGCCAGACCAAACTTGCATGGATGATGCATCTAGGGATGGACACTACTAGACTTGCTTCGGATGCTGGATGTGACCTACATTTTCCAGATGAGTGACCAGGTTATTCCCAAGTAACTATAAGCCCTACCCGGACCAAACTTGCATGGATGATGCATCTAAGGATGGACAATTGAAACTTGCTTCGGATGCTGGATCAGACCCACATTTTCCAAATGAGTGACGAGGCTGAAGTTTTTGGAGCAGGTCAATCCCAAATGAACTTAAAGACCTATTTAAACAGAACTTGATGAATAATGTTGTCGGAATAAATACTAACTGTTAAGAAAATATGATCTGAGATTTGCATTACCTAAACTGATAACATTTGTCGAGGTTAGCTTCGTAACCTTTGATTACCTATGTTTATAAAAGTCTACACTCAAGGAAATTATTTATTCAAGTGATTTTAAGTCCTATCCAAACCTTTTAAAATTCATGTAAAAAAAGAATAAGCCAAGCATTCTCAAAAAAAATTTTTTTATGCCTTTAAGTCAAATACTGTAGATTCCTGAACATATAGGCATGGAATTATTTATCGCCTAATTTTGTGAGACACATCACTCACAAAATACAATTAATCGCTTTTATTTTTATGGTGCTGAAATCTATGTAAAATCTCTTGATCAAACATCCATTTACGAATTCTACTTGCTATTTGACATTGAAGAGCTGATTCGTGATGATAAGTACTCACGAAAAATCAGGAATCTTCAGTAGAGCACTCGTTATTCGAAACTCTTGTTTAATGTGCTTCACTATAAAATAAGGTTTTCCAACCTTGTAGTAAACTGTTGCAGTAAAAATGACCTTCAAGGAGCTTTGTCCTGACACTTATTATAATTATATTGAAATAGGGGTTCAAGGGTTAATGAGAAATATTTTCCATATAGAAAACAATGTATTTAAATACTTAATGACTAAATACTCCTTTCATAGAAAACATTTATAAAACTGATTTGCTTTGCAAGCAATTTATATTTGAATAATAGCCAATTTATAGTAAAAATAAAACAATAAAACATCAATATTACAAAAATGTTTGGCTTTTGAGATCAGTTACTTTGAATGAAGGGAATAAAACAGATCACAAGGAATTATTTCTTAAATACAGCATTTAGGAGTCTAAATTATGATGACAAGTAAATTTCAGCACAGATACACTTAGACACTTTGGGAACTTTGTTGTCTGTGTTTGATTTTTTTATGCTCCTGTAATGAAAGATCCAAGGGGTGTAGTTTTTGTTCCGTCCATCATTTATTTGCTTGTTAATCTATTTGTCAGTTTGTCTGGGGGAAAATACTTGAACCTTGCTAATAATGTTTATATTTCATGTCTATTTCATATGATTAGACTTTTCTTTGCATGGGCACCAACATTTTTGATGCCAGGGATTTCATATTTTACTTGACTGTATATTTCCTGTGACAAGACCTTTTCATTCTGTGCATGGGATAAAAAAATGTGACATTTTGTGTACATGCAATCAAAGAAATCAACTGAATGTCTTTATTAATTTTAAAATAAAAAATATCAATCTCATCATTTTATTTAAACCTATAGATTTTCTTGTTTTTCTATATGCCTAACAATTATTCTGCAACCAAAAAAAAATGCTTTTAAATGAAAAACAATCTTGGATTTCAATTTTCCAGAAACATTTTGTTGATCTGGAAACTGTGTGGAAAATATTTCTGCAATATATAAAGTCTGTTATTATTTTATAAATTAGTCTCTGGGGAAGAAATGTAGCCTGGTTAAGCTTGGAATCAAGTTCTGCCTGATCTATAGATGGCAGAATGATGCAGCAGTGCGAACAAAGAGGATAAGCATCAAAGGAAGGGAAGACTTCAAGAAGCAGACACTGTCCTCTGTTGGAAGAAATATGTTTCTTGTTAGAAAAGAGTAGCCAGTAGAATATCAAAGCCCATCAACAACAAAAAAATCAATTTCTTGTTACAGCATCAAAGTCTTTGGTAGCACTCTTCAGGGGAGCGCTGAGCCTGTAAATATTGTCATTGTGTAGTGTCAATGCACCAGGGTTTGATGTCTGATAGAGTATCATCCTGGGAATTCAGGGTGGATCTAACATAGAATCTAAAGCTTGGTGCAACAAATCTTCCGTATTGGTTTTGGTTTTATGCATATGTTCAACTCTTTTATTGCTGTCGAGGAAGTGCAATCAGAATGGATGTTTTTGTTCATACTAAAAATGGAATGACCAAAAAATTGAGTCAGTATATTTCCACGTATTTATATAAAAGGGTTTTGTTGAGATATGGAAATGTAAACACTGTGATGTTATTTGTGTACGTTTGACTCTGGATCTTAAATAATCTTGGAGATTTTCTTACAATGACCATGTGCACTGTTATGTCAGGTGTGACTCCAAGGAGGCCATCCAGTTTAAAATTAAAATGTTGCTATGATTCACCAAATCTGAAGGAGAAATCCACATTCATCAAGGTTTGTTAATAAACATGTCTCCATGCATTGAAATTTTATGGAAAAAATCAGGTCACAGGGTAACAAGAAAAATACCTGCATAAATACCTATGGTCACATTCAATTCCTAATTATTTATGAAGGTGAAAAAAGGTATAATTAAGAAAATTGCTTTTCAAATTTCTGTCATATGAAGGACTTTGGAAGTCATATTTGAAAACATTCCTCACGAGTCTCATTAGGCAAAATCTTTTTATTACATTTCCAACAGTGAAATACTGTAATTTATCCATTGAATAAAAGTGATATCCTGTCTCAGTGTGAAGTGATATCAAAATGATATCCTGTCACAGTGTGACAAATATCAGAAGTGCGGTAAAACTCGAGATTTACCTTCAAATAATGAAGAGTGTTTTTAAAATATTCCTTGGAATGTTATAATATACAGAGAGAGTAAATAAACCATTCTGACAAAGAAAAAGACTGCAAAAGTTCCCCCAAATATGTTGTTAAAGTCCATTTTACAATGTTTTTAATTAAGAAATATTAAAACAACAATGTTAAAAAATTATCTGGGAAATTAACTTTTAGTTGATCACGTGATCAAATCCTGTGAAACCCGAAGGGCTTCTCCGTAGATTTAATCACGTACCAACTAAAAGTTCATTTACCAGTGAACTTTTTAACATTGTTGTCTATTACTTATATTTACATTTGAGATGGATAAATTTTGAGTAAATTGCATTTATTGCACAAACAGACCGCCGTATTTCTATGTTGTGACGTGCAATGACCTAGAAGTTGTTTGGTCAAAGTTAGTTTACCTCGCTCCAACATTTGAATGTTTACATTCATGTTTAGCAGTCCATTTCAGGAAATATCTGTATATAGTAAAAGAAAATTGATCGCTGCTGAGAATAATCCAACTATTTCCTAAGTTCTTACACTATTTGAAGTCAAAAGCCTGTTTTAGTTTACATAACTCCAAAGGAATTTCGGGTTAAAAAGATAAGTAGTGTGGTTTTAGGCTGGATATAGTATTCAAAACCTTATTCACATCAAAACCTTATTCACATCAAAACCTTATTCACATCAAAACCTTATTCACATCAAAAGAAGATTTATTGTACATCTCGTGAATGAAAAATATCCATATTGTTTATCATTTTATCTTTTTTATTGTTAATAACTTAGAAATATTTTAAAACGAGTTGCACCGTGACAGAAATTTAATCTCGCTCTGTGATTCGGTCACGCTATGACCTCTGATACTCAAATAATATTCGCACAGAATTGAACATATTTTCTCTTCAATAGGTTCATCTAAGAAAGATATTAGCAAATGTAAATATTCTCATATCACTTAGCTATGACGTTTCAACAGCTCAACTATGACGTCATGTAGCCTATGACTGTATACAAAAAGACAAATAGGCAAAGGGAAAATCAAAGAAAATGTAATAAACAGAAAATTCAATGTTTTGTAGTTGAATATGGAATTTATTTCATTCGTGAGACAGGATTTTTAAAAATATTTTCACTCCTGCTTCGCACTCGTGAAAATATTAAAAAAAAATCCTGTCCCACTCATGAGATAAATTCCATATTCAACTACAAAACATTGAATATCCTCTATATATTATGGCCAATTTCTTATAGTAATGTACAAATAGCAAAGAATTAAGAAAAATTACCTTACACATCATTGCATAATGATGAATCAGAATGAATAGGTCAAAGTTGTTGGTATCTAAAGGAAGGTCTTGTCACAAGGAATACATGTGTGAAATATAAAAGCCATATCTTTTACCAATCAAAATTTATAGGTAATTTAAAGGTTAAAGTTTTTGTGGTCAAACAGACAGATGGAAAGGTAAAAAATATATTTTCCAAATCTTTGATTATGAGGGATAAATACTGAAAGCTAGATTGCAAGAAATCTACACATTGTCTTAAATTAATACAAATCTGTGAACATTCGTAAAGGATAGCCCACTGGAAAATCCAGATTTGAGGGAGGGGTAGGCATCCCCTGTTGTCCGGTCACGCCCCCATGGGTCGTATGTATTGATCAGGTAGACAAAACATTTAGTAGTCAAATTCAGTATAAAAACTAAGGCCTTATCATTAGTATAAAACCTGTCAGCTAAATTACACAATCAATGGTAGGTCATTATTTCCTAATTAGGTAATAATATTATAATGACCAGAGAATTTACGAAACTAGGAGATGCATTTTTTCTTGAACAAATTAGATTTCTTTGGTAAGTCCCAAGGTCACTTTTAGAAAAATGAACATGGGGAAATTGCAGTGGAGAATATAACTGTTAATTCACTCATGTATTACATTTTCCTCTAATCATTGTATTGTATTAAAAAAAAACTATAGGTTAGACTGCCATATCTATTTAATAAGAAAGCTATTTGGTGCACGGTTGAAATAAAACACCAATCTCAATGATACTCTCTGATTAAAAAACAAGATCTTTAGCTGAATAAGCCACCATTGTTAATCTAAAAAAATTCAGCATCAGGTTTCAATGTCAGCACGAGTTATAGTATTTAAGACTTTATAATGATATTGTGTCCTGAGTCATAAGGTTTGATAGTGCAGAAAGGACTAAACAAGGGAAGTATCTGATGTAGAACTTTAGGATTTATAGGAAGGGACTAGGAATTTTATACTTCTGAGAAATATTTTAAATCGTGATCTGACCATGTAGACAGCATTCCTAGAGTTCTGAAAATACTTATAGGAACTTATTTTTGGGGCAGGTAGTATATTTATTTTGTATTAAGTATTGTGTGAAGTTTTATTTCATTGAGTAAAATCTGATTGAATTCACATACACAAAGATATAGTGTGTGTTAGAAGATTGAATTATATGTATATTAACATTTTTCAGTTGTACTCACTGAAAGAGCTCAAAGTTTTTTAAAGATTAGACTACAAAATTTAAATACTTCTATTAAAAGTTTGTTATGAAACAAAGTAAAATTGTCATGAATTTATTCTTTGTATAATTGAGTTCATTCATCATTGATTGTACAAAATATATATGCAAGCATGATCAGGTCGATAAGATTGAAATTTGATGGTTTCCAGGGTAAGAGTGGGGTCTTAGTAATGGATCAAAGGTTTATATGGATATAGATAGGAAAAATTAATCTTTTCAGGCTGGTCATGATAAGTGATATCAATAAGCAAGTATCCTGAGATAATGACATGGCCCTGATAGTAGAGTGAGAGTCATGGAACATACCTTACAATATTGGGTAATTACTTATGGAAGAAAAAAATCTTTTAAAAAAATTTCTCTCCAAAATAGCAAGCCCGTGTTGGTCAGTACCCCCTTGTTGTAGGAATCTAAATAACTGGTGTCTGACCCCGTGGGTCTAAAGATGTGGCCAAGATACTGGCACTTACTATTTCTTGTGAATTAAATTTCAAAATTTTATAAAGATTTTAAGTATGTCCAGAGTACTCACCTAATGGACTGCAGGAAAACGTCAGGACAAGAGGATGAATTGTCATGTTTATCAGGTTCAGCAGGTTCACACAATATCAGAGTGTGAATCAATACCCGTATCACTGACTTCACCTTCCAAGTCATGGCATTTTTCTCAAGTTTTGTCATAAAAGGGCCAATTGTTAACTATAATTTAAAAAGAAAATAATCTGAATTTCGTTAGACTTGTTTTATCCAGAGAAAGAGTAAATCATGTACTTGGCACCTGATTCCACCTCTGATGTTTGCACTGAAAACTTGTTAATCAGCTTCTTTAAGGAGATTTAAGTAACACATTGTTTTAATTTTCTTTTATAATTCTACTCACTGTTTAAAGGAAACAAAGTACCGGGGTAGTTCTGTAAAAATTAACAATCAGATGATAATGCAGGATATTGAATTTCGTGTCTGTTTCTAAAGTTTTTTGAATTCTTTAAGAACAAATAATAATTATACTTTACTGTCTGACAAATTTACTAGTTTAAAGCAGTCATAAGTCATGTGGTGTTGTAGGTGTAGTTAACCTGTGTTTTGTGCTGGACTAGAACAAGTCAGTTAATTTGTGTTACATGTTGGAGTTGGACTTGTTGTGCAACTGAGTTTTCTTCTTTCAATTGTGCTAAACTTGGACTTGGCTAAACCAGTGCTTTGTGCTGGACTTTGACTAATGTAAGTGGAGCTGTGTTATGTGCTGGGCTTGGACAAGTCAGTGGAACTGTGTTTTGTGCTGGACTTTGACTAGTCAGTGGAACTGTGTTTTGTGCTGGGCTTGGATTAGTTATTGGAACTGTGTTTTATGCTGGGCTTTTGGAACAGGGGTGGGGGGATGGGTAAATCTTTAGTCATAAATTCTTTAGGATACTTGCATCTTGCATCTGAGATTGATCTGACAGATGATTCAGACTTACCAATAATTTCATATATTAGTTTGCATAATGCAGATCCTAATTGTGTTACTTCTGTTTTTCAGGACCACACCTTGGTTGGACAACAAGATGCTAGGGTACAACAGGATATACAGCTGTCTGGGCTGGGCATCATGCCTGAACATTGTGTGGTGGACATTGAGAATGGTGATGTGTGGCTCACACCTGTAGAAAATGCCAGGTCTGTACACTATCTATCATGATAATCTCAAAATTGAATTCTATAATGAAAATATTTTTGTAAATGAGAAGATGTTCTATTTATATGAAGGGAATTAGAAAATTTTACTTGCCACTAATGTTTTTGTTTTTTTTGGTGGGGAGTTTGCCCCACCATGAATATGACTGTGCACATAGTGTTTGTCATGTCTGCCTTCTGACTGGATGTTCAGAAAATTATTTTATCAATGGTCTATAGAGAGACATTGGTCAGTTTTGTTTTTAGCAGATGTTCATTTTTTGTGGTTAAGCTCAATGTGAAGAGCACTGAACTAGACCGGTAGTGACCCAGGCCCCAAACACAGGCAACACCTGTACTGAAAATTTCCATTTGTTTCTGCATGGGTAAATCACTAAATTTGGGTTGTTGTTATACCCCCGCTCTGAAGCAGAGGGGGTACTGTATTACCCTTGTATGTCTGTCCATCTGTCCATGTGTCTGTCTGTAACAAATTTTTCGTAGCAGTTTTCTCACCAGCTACTCATCTCAGATGCTGATAATTTTAGTACATTCTTTGCTTAGGCATGCCATATGTTGGGATTCATTTTTGTTCAAATCCGATGTCAACTTCCTGTTTATCCATGCGTCTTTCGATCTGTACCATACATAACAAATTTTCATTTTAGTTTTTTCAGCAACTACTCATTGCAGATGCTTGAAATTTTAGTACATTCTTTGCTGAGGCATGCCATATGTTGGATTCATTTTTGTTCAAATTGGATTTTCACTTCCTCTGTGTCTGTCTGTAACTGAACTTGTGTACATTAACATTATCATAATAGTGTATATTCACATCAGAGTGGGGGTATTTCAAGTGAGCACTGGCTCACAGACTTCTTGTTTTTTTCATTGTGCATATGTAATTGCTAGTTTTTTCCTCAAAAGAAGAATGATATGTATGATATAGCTATAGCAACTATCCTTTTCCATTAGCTTTACCATGCTCAAAACATTTCCACACACTGGACTTGGACAGCAGATTGAGTATGAAAATTGTTTTTGAGACAAAAGGAAATTGAGACGCAAATTTCTTTGGCTGCATGTTAAAGGACACTTATTGATAAAGTGTGGATCAAATGTCTGCAATATTTAGTTAACTGGTGAATTACTAAATAAATATGTGCAAGTTTTTTTCTTTTTTTCTTGACCAGTTATTTTTAAGTCTTATATCTTATTCTTTGCCTATCCTAAGGTTGGTGCCAGTGCACAATGGTAAATTTGTAAGAATGAGTTCTGCCTTGATTATATCACAAGGAATATTTTCCTGTCAAGATTTTTTTTTAAAAAGGAGCATTTCTATTATTTAGACAATGACATTTGAATGAACACTGGATAGTGTGCACAGAAATAACTAAGAAAATTGATTTTGAAATTATCCAGCTTTTGTTGAGAGGTAATCCACTTAGTTTGTTAATTAACATGTAAATCAGATTCTCTATCAACTGTATTGAATTGGAAAAGTGCTTTACAAAGTCAAATTTGTTGTGAAACTCTGAACTTATTAGGTATTCTAATCACAGTTTTATCTCCACATGGTAAAGTTTGCCTCGATGAGGACAAAATGGTTGTGTGACAGCAAATCATGAGATTAGCAATTATTGCTTTTCATGAGATTGATTAAGCATAGCCCTAAAAAGTCCAAGTGATAAGTAAATGGAAGTAGGAAGTCTGGTATCCAGATCTGATTAGGTCGGTTCTTTCTCTTTACCAGAATGGCTGGCTCACTGACAAAACCATTCCCTTTCTGTAACAAAAATGAATAACTGGCATTCAATATAACCAAAATTTTATATTGATAAAGTGCACAGGGCCACAATAAGAATTTCAAACGGGTAGCTTGACAGACTGATGCCATTTCAAGCCACAATTTTTAGAGAATCACTGGCCCACAAACAGCTAATGATTTTCATGAATAGATCTTTAATTTTTTTTTTCTTCTGGAAAAAACACCCCTTATTTATCTAATTGCCTTTTCTATCTCCTTGACTCACCCTGCGATTTGGACTGAGACTGCTGGCTGGAATCTGTAGTGTGACCTGGAATTCGGTTCTCTTGCCCATCTCTTGAGATAAGACATTGGCCTCCCTCACTAAAGCTTTAGCCTTCAGTACCTCCTCTCTGAGGACTTGTAAACTGTTCTTTAAGTTGCTCTTTCTATAAGTAAATATCATTCAGAACATAATTTAAATATTTCAGACAAATCACTTAAAATAAGACAACAGTAAAACTCCATAAAATTACACAAATATTATGTCAATGATTCTTTGAAAGAATTCATTGCCCAACTTTTATTACTGTAACAGTCAACTTTAAAATTTCCAATTAAAAAGATCTAAATATTTTACACCTATCAAAGACGTATAGCATGATCCTACATAAACAATCAAAAATCTTTATCTCGAACCTGATGGGGCTGAAAAAAACTTCAGTTATCCGAGGATTTGAGATATATTTAAGGTAAATTAAATACTTTAAGAATATGTGGTTGGGACTTCCACATCACCTCCATGTATTAAAGATATCGGAGTTCAAGATACCGATATTCAACTGTATGTACAAGGAATTATGAATTAAAAATTTAGCATCTAAAGATTATTACTTTTAAAAATGCTGTTTTGTATGCATTTTACTTGATCCATTTCATTGTCCGTAGAAACATAACTATCAATAATTATAGTAAAATGTTCTACAGAGGGCTACATGAATCTGTGGATTTTTTATTCCTACCTCTTTTCTGCCCACTTCTGATACTTCCTCTGCAGTGTATTCTGGGAACCTGTGCCAGTGGGAGTGAGGCTGTTGAAGTTGAGATAGGGATTACTGGGGGTACCAGGGGACATAATTTGGTTCCTCAGAATCTGCATCCTCTGTTCATACTCCTGTCTCTGCTTCTCTAAAGCCTCTGCAAAATTGTCATTATCAAGAATGTATACACAAATAATACATAATCAAAAGTTAATATAGAGCTCTCCTCAACAAATGTTATTTTAAGTAAGGCAGTCTTGTCCCAACAAGTTTTCAGGTAGCCGTAATACTGTAAAATCACCAAATTTCGTGGGGGTTTAATTTTCATTGTTTTTCCAGGTTTGAAGTGTAAATCAGATTCTCTATCAACTGTATTGAATTGGAAAAGTGCTTTACAAAGTCAAATTTGTTGTGAAACTCTGAACTTATTAGGTATTCTAATCACTGTTTTATCTCCACATGGTAAAGTTTGCCTCGATGAGGACAAAATGGTTGTGTGACAGCAAATCATGAGATTAGCAATTATTGCTTTTCATGAGATTGATTAAGCATAGCCCTAAAAAGTCCAAGTGATAAGTAAATGGAAGTAGGAAGTCTGGTAAATCAATAACTCTACCAGACCAGATAGAGAGCAGCCACAAAACCCCGAGCTTGGTAAGAACAGGCAGTGGGCAGTACTGGCTAGGTATAGAATCTCCTGGTCATCACTGCATGTAAAATGTAAGCTCTGAAAGAGGCAGTAACTGAAGAAACAGAATGAAAAAAGGGATTGGAAAAAAGCTTAACAGATATATTGCAGGTTATTGCCATGAAATACAACTCTAAAAAATTCAGTTTCAAATCAATTTTATTGTCGTAAATGTGACTACTAAAAGTCACAACTTGGAGCACTGTTCCATTTATCTTTTTGATTTTAACATATAGTATTGCAATGGATACTAAAAATAGAAAAAAATGATGTTTAGAAATGCTTTTGCCTTTACAATTTTGGTTGGATTTCAATATAATAATTGGTATACATATCAAGTAATTTATTCACGTAAATAATTTCATCTTGTCTGGGCTACAACTTTGTTATTTAGGATCTCTGAAAGTTCACACTTAATGGTACAATTTAGATTGTTCAAAACCTGAGGATGTGTCATGACCTTAACTCTACGTCATTCTAGCAAATTCAAGGTCACTTGCAGAAGTGATTTGAAGAATGAAGTTGTAGAGGCTACTAAAAGTAGAAATTTCTACACAAACTGATAGTTCTGCCCTGAGATATATTTCATAGTACACTGTACTATCAGTGACTATGATAACCATTTTGTTGATCCATGATCATTTAATATTTTTTGTCCTTTATTAACATATCATCATCTATCCATTTATACTTATTTATACTTCTATGGATTCTTTATATTGTGATATACTCAGGTGATCATTAAAGCCCATGGGCCTCCTGTTTCTTAACAAGAACCGTAAAATAAATCTGGAGATGGTTGAAGTTTAAACTTAATAATATGACTGAATATTAATCTAAGATCATTTTAACTGTCAAAGCCTGCAAGAAGGGATTTCAACCTTTAGGTGTTATACATTTGTGGCTTACATAATGATACAGAAAAATGATCATCCAAATGTCAGAATGAAGTTCTATGTATCTGAGTAGTAGCATCAGTGATATTATCATATGTGCAAAGCTTTTGAATTGGCATCAACAAAATGTTATTGGTAGATATCTGGCAGTTGACAATATAATTACAAACATGGTGTGAACAAGGAATCTTATGTTTTGTATTACAGAACTTGTGTGAATGGTTCTGTCATCACAAAAAAGACCAAAGTGAAGAACGGAGACAGAATACTCTGGGGAAACAATCATTTCTTCAGAATTAACTGTCCTAAACAGAACAGTAAGTCAGATGTAAATCCACATTCTAGGGCCAAAAGCTCAAGTAACTTTTCTGATAAAAGAGTATCCAGTTTCCATCTGTCTTGTGTTGTCTGTAAACTTTTCACGTATTTAAATTTCTTCTCTTTAACCATGTTAACCTTTATCCAATTTTAATCGAACTTGCCACAAAGTTCCATGGGTGAAGGTGATTTGTTTGTATGAAGGACAATCTCACTTTCAAAGGAAATAGAAATTTGGTGGCAACATCTGTATACTTGTATATTCTTCTGAAGAACAGGGTTGTCCCTAAGAATTGAAATAGAAGGGAATGTTTAAAAAATAGAAGGGGATCTGGGGTTCCTCTCCTACTGAGGAGTTTAGGAGGAATACAAACAGGACTCAGGGTTGGAAATTCACTATGTACAACTCACAGAATGTGAGTTAAAGTCTCATAATTACAAGTTTAAAATTTTGTAACTCACAAAAATTTGCGAGTTGTCTTTTTCATTATAAATTTCACCCAGGAAAAAATATCCTGTTTTAGTCTTTCTCCCTGACTGTTCTCCTTTCTGTGAGTAGACCCTGACTGTTCCCCTTTCTGTTGTGAGTAGACTCTGACTGTTCTCCTTTCTGTTCACAGGCCCCCAGTCTCAGCTGACAGAACTGGACCAAACCATTGACTATAACTTTGCTCAGCAGGAGCTGATGATGAACGAGTACTCTAATGACCCAATACAGGAAGCCATCTGTGATCTGGAGAAACAGTATGAAGAGGACAAGCAGGGTGAGATATCATGTCTGTCTGTTTATCTGTTAAGGACAGACATGTTTTATCTAGTGCATATGCATCATTTGTTGATTTTCTCTATGATCAAAGTTTCAGTGGCCCTGGTTAGGACTTCATTGGTCTGTGCAAATCTTCAAACCAAACATGCATGTTATGATAATCAATATTTTTTTTTCTAAGGCAGTTACTTAAAAGTAGTAAAGTTGATTTAGCTAAATAGATATGTATTGAGTAAAAAAAATAGTATACCCAGACCAAATTTTGATGAATATTGTAAAATCACATAATTATTTTCGTGGTGTCAAATTTTCATGGTTTGAGGAAAAACTCATGGTTCATGGGGATTTGATTTGGAGGATGTAGAATTGCTGAGTAGTTAAGTGCGTCACATTATACATTTTGTGGAGGACATGAATTTGTGGGTCTGTTCAAACCTGGAAAAACAATGAAAATTAAACCCCCACGAAATTTGGTGATTTTACAGTATTACGGCTACCTGAAAACTTGTTGGGACAAGACTGCCTTACTTAAAATAACATTTGTTGAGGAGAGCTCTATATTAACTTTTGATTATGTATTATTTGTGTATACATTCTTGATAATGACAATTTTGCAGAGGCTTTAGAGAAGCAGAGACAGGAGTATGAACAGAGGATGCAGATTCTGAGGAACCAAATTATGTCCCCTGGTACCCCCAGTAATCCCTATCTCAACTTCAACAGCCTCACTCCCACTGGCACAGGTTCCCAGAATACACTGCAGAGGAAGTATCAGAAGTGGGCAGAAAAGAGGTAGGAATAAAAAATCCACAGATTCATGTAGCCCTCTGTAGAACATTTTACTATAATTATTGATAGTTATGTTTCTACGGACAATGAAATGGATCAAGTAAAATGCATACAAAACAGCATTTTTAAAAGTAATAATCTTTAGATGCTAAATTTTTAATTCATAATTCCTTGTACATACAGTTGAATATCGGTATCTTGAACTCCGATATCTTTAATACATGGAGGTGATGTGGAAGTCCCAACCACATATTCTTAAAGTATTTAATTTACCTTAAATATATCTCAAATCCTCGGATAACTGAAGTTTTTTTCAGCCCCATCAGGTTCGAGATAAAGATTTTTGATTGTTTATGTAGGATCATGCTATACGTCTTTGATAGGTGTAAAATATTTAGATCTTTTTAATTGGAAATTTTAAAGTTGACTGTAATAAAAGTTGGGCAATGAATTCTTTCAAAGAATCATTGACATAATATTTGTGTAATTTTATGGAGTTTTACTGTTGTCTTATTTTAAGTGATTTGTCTGAAATATTTAAATTATGTTCTGAATGATATTTACTTATAGAAAGAGCAACTTAAAGAACAGTTTACAAGTCCTCAGAGAGGAGGTACTGAAGGCTAAAGCTTTAGTGAGGGAGGCCAATGTCTTATCTCAAGAGATGGGCAAGAGAACCGAATTCCAGGTCACACTACAGATTCCAGCCAGCAGTCTCAGTCCAAATCGCAGGGTGAGTCAAGGAGATAGAAAAGGCAATTAGATAAATAAGGGGTGTTTTTTCCAGAAGAAAAAAAAAATTAAAGATCTATTCATGAAAATCATTAGCTGTTTGTGGGCCAGTGATTCTCTAAAAATTGTGGCTTGAAATGGCATCAGTCTGTCAAGCTACCCGTTTGAAATTCTTATTGTGGCCCTGTGCACTTTATCAATATAAAATTTTGGTTATATTGAATGCCAGTTATTCATTTTTGTTACAGAAAGGGAATGGTTTTGTCAGTGAGCCAGCCATTCTGGTAAAGAGAAAGAACCGACCTAATCAGATCTGGTCGATGGAGAAGTTAGAGAACAAGATAATAGACATGCGTGAGATGTACGAGGAGAGGAAGTCCTCGGGCCAGCCTCTGATGGTAGAGGACTCTGACACTTGGGTTTGTTGTTGTTGCATGGCTTCAGCTTATCTTTGACTTCCCTGTTAATGTATCCAAAGCTTAATTGTTTTGTTCTGAAATTAAACTGGTGGATGGGTATTTGTAAAGTAGAAGCTTAGAGGCAGGTAACCCCATTTGGAGATTTGTTTCTGTCCTGTTTTGCCAAAATTACATTAAGATTTGTTGCAAAATGCTACCCTCCTTAAGTTTTGGTTTGATTAAAATAAAACTTGGAACACTTGTAGATAAGGTTTATTATTTGGATATTAATATATGTTTAATATCTATTTGTATTCAAGTGAATGGCTTAGCTGAAGCAAGAAAATATCATGCAGTTCCTGCTGTTTATTTATTTTATTTTTTGGGCGGGGGCCACATGATCCTTTCAAAGGCCACAGGGTCACATTGATAGAGTCCATAACTGTTTCTGATTTGGGAGGCGACGGTCCATGCCATTCTAATTTTAAAGTGTTTTTTTTTTTCATTTTATATTGTGTGCCAGAAATTTTTACAAAATATAGAAGCTTTGTTGAAACTAAGGTTTTGCCAGGGATGAATAATTTGAATCATAATAAAAAGCTTTAATTTATATACAGTGTATGTTTTAATTTCATAATATGTTTCCATGAAAAGTTCAAATTCATTATACGCATGTTTTACTATCATTTTAACATGTTCATCTCCCTGCATGCAGTATTTGTATTTTAAGAAAAAAGGAATGGCACTGCAATTTTCAAGAAAAATATTGCGGGGGAGGGATTGAATAATTTTCTTTTATAGATTTTCTTTTAATTGATGAATTTATTTTAGAACAGGGTAATATTTGATATTTTCCTTTGCATTGAAATATTTCTTTAAGTAAAAGATATTAGTATCAAAGAAGTATTTTTTATTAAGTAAATTAAAAAATAACATTTTGTATCACTTTTTCATTTCAATGAAGTATTTCTTTTAGTAAAAGATATCATTTGGGAATAGTTTTTCTTTTCAATAAAGTATTTCGTTTAATTCAGGATGATAGTCCGGTAGTAAAGGGTGACCCGTTTTATGAGTCCCAGGAGAACCATAATCTGATTGGTGTAGCCAATATCTTCCTGGAATGTCTCTTCCATGATGTTTCTTTGGATTATCATGTGCCAATCATTAGCCAACAAGGAGAGGTAACGCAATCAAAATGTTCTTCAGGCTCGGTATTAAATAGAATTCATATCCAAGAATTGCATAATTGTCATGTATTTTAATTTACAGATTGCTGGAAAGCTGCACATCCAAATCTCTAAGTTAGGTGGCTCTTGCCTTGATCGTTATGGTGATACAACGAGCGAAGACAATGACGTATCTGATCCTGCTATGACAGCAGGGGGGCCTATGATTGTCAGGGTAAGGTTTGATTGGTGTGATGTAATGAAGCAACTCTTGTTGTAGCCACCTCAGACATGGATGTAAACTTTTCCAGATTAAACTTAAGAATCAATCATTTTCAACCAGTTTGAAATACAGCATCTATGGTTTAAGAAAGGGGGTTCTTGGTCTTTTTTTTTTCTCCCTGAGAAAAAAAGAACAGACTTAATTTTTTCATGTTCTCTTTATTTCCTGTTTAAGGGGGCCAACTATAGTTTTATTGTGTGAAAACTACAACAGCGAAACTCTTCATTTTTATACCATAATATAACTTGCATTAACTTCAATGTACATGCAAAGTTTGGGGGAAACCTACCATTCAGGTATTTTTGAGGGACCGTCTCAAAATACAGGTACATTTACTATAGGATTATATAGAAAAATGCTAAATACTACAATAGACATTTTGTTCAAACTATAACATTTGATGAGTAATACTATATTATACAATATATGTAAGAAACACAAAATTCTACCGCCTTGTTACCAGAGAGGGCATCTCAAAATGCAAAAAATTAGCAAATTTTACTATTTTTTTAGAGTATTACAAAATATGACGTACACAGTGGATTCACATGAAAACATAATAAAAATATTGGAGATATTCTCAAATTTCTATGTTTTAAATTTCAAGAGCGTATGTTTTATACTTTTTCTTAATGATATTTTTATTACTCCTTTCTTTAGGAGCTACAGATTATCATAACGTCAAAAACACACTGCAACGATATCAACCTACCTGTCAATTGCAAAATCGGTTAAAAAATCAGTTTAATATATCAAATTGTAATTACATTTTTATACCTATAATTTCTTAATTTTGTTTAATTTAAATAATTAAGCGAAAAAAGTTGCATTAAAACAGTAAATATGCTTCATTTTACTATGATGCGCGAAATATTGTGCAATGGAAACTATAGTTGGCCCACTTAATTTTTTCTTCAAATTTATGAATACAACCAATTTTTCCAAGAAACTTCTGTTTTTATCTATGTCCCACTGAGTTCAAGATTCCAAGGTCTAACTGTACAGAAACCATATCTATAGTATTTTACATATTGAAAATTGAGATAATGAAGTTCAAGTGTATTTATCAATGCACTTTATAATTAATGTTTGTGATTTTGAATTTGAATTTACATTTTTACTTTTCAGCTGAACATTCTGTCAGCTAAGGGCCTGCCTTCATCCATGTCTAACTTTGTTTTCTGTCAATACACTTTCTGGGGCCAGGAGGAGTCGGTGGTTGTGCCTCCTCAGATAGACCCCGACAAATTAGAACGCCAGAATTCCACTGGGGACACGGTCTGTGTCAAATTCCAGCACCGAAAGGTAGGCGCGATGTGGGGGGTCATTATAGGGAAACATCTCAAAACATTCTTTATCCCTTTTTATTTTGTCAGATTTAAATATTAAGATATGCATATGTTTAAACTTTTTAGGATTTCAAAATCAACATAACAGAAGAGTTTGTAGAGAACTGTCAGGATGGGGCTCTGTCAGTAGAAGTATGGGGTCATAGAGTCACATCCACTGGCAACACTGAGACGGACATAGCTAAAACAGTCAAAGCCAAAACTCGCTCTCTCACAGAAAGGTAATGGTGTAGTGAAAGCAATTAGATAGAATTTAATGAAAGAATTCATTTAAATTTTATTCTAATAATTCAATCTCCTATACCAGTCATAATAGGGACTTGAGTTTTTTATGAGTGTGATTGGTTCTCCTTAGCTGTATGCTTAAGTGAGCTTGTGTAATTACCTGATGTCCAGCATGTGTCAGTCTGTCAATATAAACTTTACACACTTTTGACATCTCCATAATTTCTGTGCTATTTCAACCAAACTTTCTACAAAACATAATTTTGAAGGGTCACAGTCTTTCAAGAGGAGATAAATAATAAAAAGTTAACATAACACGTCAACATGTGTAGTGCTAATTCTTGACTATACCAACCACTCGATACCCAATGATTGTGCTAAATTTTAAATAGTGATTGTGCTAAATTTTGAATACTGTATACAGGGAAATTTTCACCCCTGTTTAATTTTTGCCCCTTTCGCCCTTGTTGGAAGTGGGCAAATTTAAAACAAGGCGAATTAAAAGTAAACAGTATAATATCTTAAACAAATATCTTTCTGGGCGAATTTAAAAGGGGCAAACTTGTTTCCGAATGTGAAAGGGCGAAAATAGCACTGGGCGAAAATAATCCTGTATACAGTATGTCAAATATTACATGAACATTAAATCAATGAATGGATGCTTGGGATAGGTTTAAAGTGCAAATGTTCAGATCAATAAAGCCTTGTTGTCATATGTACTTTTAAATTGTTGCACCCTATATATGGTTAAGATTGGTTATATGTAATAGTATATAATAATATATAATATATATGTGATAGAGCTGGGGAGGGGCTGCAATAGGCAAAATTTTCTTGAATATCAACTCTAGACTTGTCTGCTGAAGAACAGCAAGACCAAAGTTACTCAGGCGAGCAATGTAATCTATGGCTTTCTTGTTTTCAGATGGAATGAGGTGATGAGGAAACTGGAATTGTGGGTAGAAATAGAAGAGCTGAATTATCAGGGGGAGTGGTCTTCTGTAGAGGTCCAGTCCAAACCTGACGTCTTATCAGCAGGGGTATTTCAGCTACAACAGGTTTGTCTACAGAGTCTAGTCATATTTACACAACATGTGCAGTATGTTACTGCATGTTGCTGAATGACAGATTTTTTTTTGTAAGGAAGCAAAGTAGTTTGAAACCTTTGACAAGAAACCATTTTTACTTGTTTTAATTTGGTGATAATTCCTTGGTCAGAATGAGATTTATCTTTTTTCTAGGGTCACTCCAGGAGAGTGAAGGTGCGTGTGCTGACAGTGACGGAGTCGGGAACCCTTCCTCTGATACCAGAGACCATCAC
>PRKT01000311.1:368166-443174 GCA_003671525.1 Saccostrea glomerata
AACATTCTGTCAGCTAAGGGCCTGCCTTCATCCATGTCTAACTTTGTTTTCTGTCAATACACTTTCTGGGGCCAGGAGGAGTCGGTGGTTGTGCCTCCTCAGATAGACCCCGACAAATTAGAACGCCAGAATTCCACTGGGGACACGGTCTGTGTCAAATTCCAGCACCGAAAGGTAGGCGCGATGTGGGGGGTCATTATAGGGAAACATCTCAAAACATTCTTTATCCCTTTTTATTTTGTCAGATTTAAATATTAAGATATGCATATGTTTAAACTTTTTAGGATTTCAAAATCAACATAACAGAAGAGTTTGTAGAGAACTGTCAGGATGGGGCTCTGTCAGTAGAAGTATGGGGTCATAGAGTCACATCCACTGGCAACACTGAGACGGACATAGCTAAAACAGTCAAAGCCAAAACTCGCTCTCTCACAGAAAGGTAATGGTGTAGTGAAAGCAATTAGATAGAATTTAATGAAAGAATTCATTTAAATTTTATTCTAATAATTCAATCTCCTATACCAGTCATAATAGGGACTTGAGTTTTTTATGAGTGTGATTGGTTCTCCTTAGCTGTATGCTTAAGTGAGCTTGTGTAATTACCTGATGTCCAGCATGTGTCAGTCTGTCAATATAAACTTTACACACTTTTGACATCTCCATAATTTCTGTGCTATTTCAACCAAACTTTCTACAAAACATAATTTTGAAGGGTCACAGTCTTTCAAGAGGAGATAAATAATAAAAAGTTAACATAACACGTCAACATGTGTAGTGCTAATTCTTGACTATACCAACCACTCGATACCCAATGATTGTGCTAAATTTTAAATAGTGATTGTGCTAAATTTTGAATACTGTATACAGGGAAATTTTCACCCCTGTTTAATTTTTGCCCCTTTCGCCCTTGTTGGAAGTGGGCAAATTTAAAACAAGGCGAATTAAAAGTAAACAGTATAATATCTTAAACAAATATCTTTCTGGGCGAATTTAAAAGGGGCAAACTTGTTTCCGAATGTGAAAGGGCGAAAATAGCACTGGGCGAAAATAATCCTGTATACAGTATGTCAAATATTACATGAACATTAAATCAATGAATGGATGCTTGGGATAGGTTTAAAGTGCAAATGTTCAGATCAATAAAGCCTTGTTGTCATATGTACTTTTAAATTGTTGCACCCTATATATGGTTAAGATTGGTTATATGTAATAGTATATAATAATATATAATATATATGTGATAGAGCTGGGGAGGGGCTGCAATAGGCAAAATTTTCTTGAATATCAACTCTAGACTTGTCTGCTGAAGAACAGCAAGACCAAAGTTACTCAGGCGAGCAATGTAATCTATGGCTTTCTTGTTTTCAGATGGAATGAGGTGATGAGGAAACTGGAATTGTGGGTAGAAATAGAAGAGCTGAATTATCAGGGGGAGTGGTCTTCTGTAGAGGTCCAGTCCAAACCTGACGTCTTATCAGCAGGGGTATTTCAGCTACAACAGGTTTGTCTACAGAGTCTAGTCATATTTACACAACATGTGCAGTATGTTACTGCATGTTGCTGAATGACAGATTTTTTTTTGTAAGGAAGCAAAGTAGTTTGAAACCTTTGACAAGAAACCATTTTTACTTGTTTTAATTTGGTGATAATTCCTTGGTCTGAATGAGATTTATCTTTTTTCTAGGGTCACTCCAGGAGAGTGAAGGTGCGTGTGCTGACAGTGACGGAGTCGGGAACCCTTCCTCTGATACCAGAGACCATCACCTCAGTATCAGTAGGAGGGATAACCAATCGCAGCAAGCTACAGAAAGGTCTGGACAGTTACCAGGAGGATGACCTCTCTGTACTCCGGGACAAGTGGTCAGAGGCACTGGCCAAGAGAACAAAGTACTTAAATGAACAAATACAGAGTCTCATTAACAAACAAGGTAATGGGATAGACACCTGATTTCAAGTGGTTAAATTGTTAAAATGTGATGAAAGTCAACACTCTGACAGCACTAGTATATGTATAGTTTATGTATTCATTTGAGGTGAAGTCAGATCCCTGACACCATTTCACAGAATAACTTATGACTAAAATCAAAATATGTGAATATTTTCTTTTTTTATATAAATTTTTAATTTTCAAAAATCTTTCAATTTTTCTAAATTGATATTTTTTGCAAGCAATTGTTAGCAGAGAGATAAGTTTTGTAAGATTTTACAATCAACTAGAGTTTTAGTCTAAATCATAAGTTTGTAAAACAAGCCCCATGTTTTTCTCCTACATTGATGAAAAATTACAAATGCATTGCTTGTATTTAAAACATATAAATAATACATAAGCATGAATGACTGTTAAAAAAAAAAATTTCTAAAAAGATGTTTAAAAATTATTTAGAGTAAGATATCAAAAATTTACTTAAACTCATAGATATTATAAGTATTTTTTCAAATTTGTAAAAAGTTTTTAGCACTACATGTATAGTGCTAATTCATGACTATGCCAACCACTCTATACTTGGTGATTGCGCTAAATTTTGAATACTGTAGACGTACTTTTTCCACAGGGTCATTATTCCACAGAATCTCAATTTCTGTTTAATCCGCGGGTTGAAAATTACGTGGATTTCTCAGACTGTCACTATATGCCTTGCAATTATATTAAGTATGCTTGGACAAATTTACACGGAAAATTTGTGACAGCGTACATAGCGTAAATTAATACCACGCGGAAAAAAAGTACTTCTTCAGTATGCTAATTTATGTACACATACAGTATAAGTCATCTAAATGAGAAAGAAAAAACTAAATGAGAAAGAAAATAGTTGGTGGTGAACCTAATTACAAGGATATAAAGATGGCTGATCCTATTACAGACAAAACGGAGGCTGATTCTGACCGTGAGCGGGCTCTCCTGGACCAGTGGGTGTGTCTGACCGAGGAGAGGAATGCTGTCATGGTCCCCTCCGCAGGGAGCGGTATCCCAGGGGCACCTGCCGAGGGCGAGACAGCCCCCAACCTGGAGAGGCATACTCCTGTACTGTTTCTGGATCTTAATGGTATGTACTTTACACCAATACACAAAAGATAACATGAAGTTTGCTATGCATGTGAAATCCCATTCTTTGAAGCTTCAGATAAACATGTTTATCACATTATTGTTATGATTGGAATGATTTGAAGCAACAGTAATTTTCTTAAGTGTATTTTCTAACAATGACAAACATCTCTCATATCACTTTAATGTATATCTCATTGAAATTTTATTTTTTTGCACACAGCTTTTGATTTTTCTACACAATATTTTCCTGTATATTTCTATACATTTCTTAACTTACCATGAAGTTTGAATTCTTTGCATGTTTGAAGCTGATGACATGAGTACATCCCGAGCCAGGGAAGGCTATCTTGCTGCTGGGGTAAATTCTATCCTACCTAAAGAGCATGCAGGCTCCTTTGTCAACCTTCCCATTACAAAATCTGAAATGGACAGTGGTTATGTATGTATCAATTGCAGTGACATATATAATAGCTTGAATTTCTTTTCTTTTTCCTTCATGATAATATTTTGGAGTGTAAGTCACATGGCTAAGTGATAGTCATCTTACAGAGGTCATGGGAAAATAGGCAATAAATAGTGAAGGTGTAATGGGCACAGTATGTATATTCTCAAACTAAAGATTGTGTTCACACTTCATAGTGTTATTACCCATGAACTAAAGGTTTCTCATGATCCTGAATCAAATCTTTATCTTTCAGATCAAAGGCAACTTGATACTAGTAGTTAAATTAAGTTCCAGTCAAAATATTGAAACCATTCCATCATTGGAATAATTTTAAACTTGCAATTGAGTTTGGCGCTAAGTAATTATGTAAACTTTATGTAAATGGTGTCTAAATGGTCAAGTTAATATTTTTAGATTTATGCTGTTGCATCATGGGATTCTACGGTTCATGATTCTGACTTACTGAATCGTGTTACTTCATCCAATGATCGGATTTATCTGATCCTGAAAGTAGTTGTCCGACTGAGTCACCCAGCTTACATGGAACTAGTCCTCAGGAAGAGAATATGTATTAACATTTATAACAGTCTCAGCTTTACCAGTCTGACAGGCAAACTCAGACAGAAAATCACAGGCACTGTAAGTAGTGTTACCACTAATAATTAAATGATTAAGTACTGTTTTATTTTTGTGTCACTTTAATTATAGGGAAACTACATTCAAGGATCACTTTACTAGGTGTCTATCTGTTCACTACATTCAGGGATCACTTTACTAGGTGTCTATCTGTACTTCTATTCTGTATTGTCCATATTTTAGTTTTATGTCGTTCACACCCTGTGTTTTGAGAACAATAGTTTATTAGCTCACCTGAGCCGAAGGTGAGCTTTTCTGTCTAAATTTTGTCCATTGTCTATCGTCAGTGAAATCGTTGTTTTAAACTATTCACATTTTCATCTTCTTCTCACGAACCACTGGACCAATTTCAACCAAACTTGCTACAAAGAATTCTTGGGTAAAGGGGATTCAAGTTTGTTCAAATGAAGGGCCATGCCCTGTTCCAAGGGGAGATAATTATGAATTAGTGAAAAATTAATGGCATTCTTAAAAAATCTTCTCAAGAACCATTGGGACAGGAAAGATGAAACTCGTGTTGAATTGTCCTCAGGTAGTGTCCATTCAAGTTTGTTCAAATCATGACCCCAGGGGGTAGGATGGGGCCACAATGGCCGATCCAAGTTTTACATAGGAATATATAGGGAAAATCTTGAAAAATCTTCTTCTCAAGAACCATAGGGACAGGAAAGATGAAACTCATGCTGAATCATCCTCAGGTAGTGTACATTCAAGTTTGTTCAAATCATGACCCCAGGGGGTAGGATGGGGCCACAATGGCCAATCAGAGTTTTACATAGTAATATCTAGGAAAAATCTTGAAAAATCTTCTTCTCAAGAACCATTGGGAAATAAATGAAACTCATGTTGAATCATCCTTAGGTACATGTAGTATACATTCAAGTTTGTTCAAATCATGACCCCTGGGGGTAGGGTGGAGCCACAATGGCCTATCAAAGTTTTACATAGGAATATATAGGGATAATCTTGAAAATCTTCTACTCAAGATCCAAAGGGACAGGAAAGATGAAACTAATGTTAAATCATCCTCAGGTAGTGTAAATTCAAGTTTGTACAAATCATGAACCCTGGGGGTAGGGTGGGGCCACAATGGCTGTTCAAAGTTTTACGTAGAAATATATAGGGAAATCTTTAAAAAATTTTCTTCTCAAGTACTGCAAAGTCATGATTAGTGATATTAATATGGAAGCATCCTCAGGTAGTGTAGATACATGTACTAGTTTGTTCAAATCATAACCTACATGGATAGGGTTGGGCTACAATGGGGGTAGAGAGGGGAAAATGGGGATTCAAATTCAAATAATTACAAAGTAATATATACAAACAGAATGTTTTTGAAAATTTTTTAATAAAAATCTTTTTCTCAAGAACTTTCTAAAGAAGTTGTATGCAGTATTGATATGGAGGCATTCTCAAGTAGTATTAGAATTTAATCCCCCCTCCCACCCCCTCAGTAAACTTTTCAATTAAGAAGAAGGCAGGGCATATTGCGGAGGGCATATTGCTTTGCTGCTGTCTGTCTGTCGGTCTGTCGGTCCATTTAGTTAATTAGTTTCTGTTCATTTTCTTCACAACCGTTGCACATACTGAATTGAAATTTGGTATACAGGTATATCAGATGAATATCTAGGTCAAGTTCTGTTTTGGGTACGATCGCACCATAATTGACAGAGTTATGCCCCTTGGACTATTTGCAGTTTTCCATTCATTTCTTAGGAGAGGTTGCACATATTGAAATAGAATTTAGTATACAGATTAGTCAGATGAATATCTAGGTCAAGTTATATTCTGGGTATGATAGCACCATTTTTGACAGAGTTATGCACTTCTGGACTTAGAAAAATTCCAATTTGTGGGGGGAGGGGGGCATAAGTGTTTTACAAACATCTCTTGTTAAAATCAGAAATTCATGTTCAGGAATACAGTCATCATAATTTTGTTATATTTAGTTATCTTGAATTGCTTATGTTGCACAGTTGTGTGATTTATGCAGACTTTAAAATATTATGATATTCTAGAAGATACTGTAGCATATGACCAAATTATGATTTTAAATTTTGTGTCATTGCAAATTAACTGGATTTGTTTTTGTGCCAATCAATTATTTATATTTTGTTATCTTTTTTTTACAGGAAAAGTTTTTTGAGAGTGGTGTAACCTACAGCATGGTTTCTAACATTCCAAAAGTGAGTTAATACCAACAAAGCCAAGAAAGAAAATCAACTGTATATTCAATTTTGATCATACTGTATAAGTGGAAATTTTAGCGAGAACCAATTTAGCGATTTTACCATAAAAAGGGGTATTTTAATTTTATAGCTAGCAGCAATTTCAAAATGCTCACTTATGTAGCTATAATAACTACAATGCAATTAATTTTTTGCAATATTTAATTTTGGTGATCTCAGCACTCTCTCTAATAATGCCAAAATTAAATCCTTGCTAAACATTCTGCTTATAGGGTATTATAAATTTTTTTTACTATTGGTCTATAAGAGCTCCTTCCTCTTTAATAAGGCTTCTGAAGATTTGGAGAATATGGAAACCTTAGCCCAGATGGCCGCCTCTCAGAACGACATGAACACAGCTGATGGGGAGTCGTACATAGAGAAGTACCTTAAAGGTGTGCAGGGGGTGGAGAGTATACTGATGGTGGACAGACTCCGACAAGAAGTCGCCGTCAAAGAACTGTCCTCTCAGAAGTCACGATCTCTCACGAAGACTTACAGCGTCCCAAACATACATCAGGTACCTGTCAAATGGCAGTTTTTGTTAGGAACAGATTTGAATTTAAGCATTGACAATTTAGAACAATATCCATAATGTTTTTAAACAGTGGTACAGTGATAAAATAGTTATAACTCTCGTAGAGAAACCTTCTGACCTTTTATGCACATGCATATCTACATTCTGCTTGTACCAAGCCTCTAGAGATGAGGAAGCTGTGTAATGATATACTTTGCACATGCTTTTACACTAATATAGAAATCTTAGTCAAATTCTTCTAAACATTTCTGCTTATGTGTAGTTGCTACCTAGCTAATAGAGTGCAGTGATTTTAATGCAATTAACATTGTTTTCAGAGTGTGATGTCACCATTGCAGGATAGACAGGTATTTTTCTAACAATCATTACTGTTGCATCCTTTACAGGGTTGTATTTTACTCAGTTGACTGTTGAGGCCCTTGGGCCTCTTGTCTTTCCGTGAAATGATAAAATTCCAAACCTCCTATCCTGATCATATCTTAGTATTGACCCCAAATTGTTTTTGTGTTATATAGTGAACTGTTACTACAATACATGTACTGCAATACCCTGCATCAGTGCTTTTGTAGCAGAGTGATGTCACCCACACCTCAGGCTACTTTTGTTTATTTTGCATTGTTAAACACTTAAAGTTCAATGAAGAAGATTGTCAGTCATTTGACATTTGTCAGCTGCTCTGATAAGCTGAAGTATTTGGTATCATGGCATTTGTTGTTTTTCAGAGAGACCAAACTTTCTGAATTTGAGATCTCTTGCGATCTCACAACGTACGTGTACTACTCTTCTCTCGATGTGTTACCACGGTAGTAACAGTTTGATTCACCTCCCTCCTCACATAATGCATGGATGTTGTAAAGCGATGAAAATATTGTCAAGTAAATGTTGTCAATTTAGCATGCTCCATAGGAATTTTGTTTTCTTCTTTCATGTGAATAAAGTATTCCCTTTCATAGAATTTTTTAAAATTTTTGATTGTTGGATGTGTGAAATAATTGATCAATTACATCTTAATAAACACACTTGTTATAGTGCAAAACATTACGACTACATTTTTCAAAATTTTCATTACCGCTACATAGTCATTACCGCTACAAAAAACGTTAGGTTACTGCTACACATAAAAGTATACATTACCGCTACATTGCCTCTTTCATTAGCCAGCCACTTTTGCTTACATGTAAACAGGTTGATTTAGAGTACTATGTAAACATGCAAAAAATTTCCCCCTTGCTCATCACGGGAAGTTGAAAGTAGGACTTTGAGCATAATGTTTTTTAATATAATAATTTTTATTTAAAATCTATTTAATGTCATAAAACACTTTTAAAAAATCAAATCAAGCAAATATAAAATCCTACATTCACTTGCGCCTCCAAAATATGTAGAATGAGACATACATCTCATACAACAAATCATGGACTAGGTATTAATATTCAAATATTTGAAGAATTACATGATCATATTCTGTACCATACCTGGCTATGCGATATTTAGCCGTAATGTGTTGTTTTCGGCTGATTCAATATGTAGCGGTAATGATCAGTCAAAAATTTGAAAAAATGTAGCGGTAATGAGTTGAAATTTTAAGCGATGTAGCGGTAATGTTGACCTCCCAAAATATTAATAAGCTGAGCTGTTTTGATTTGTCCATTGTCTTTTGTCTAACCAATTAATAGACCAATTTTAACCAGACTTGCCATTAAAGCATCCTTGGGTGAAGGGGATGAAAATTTTTTCAAAAGAAGATCCAAAGAGATAAGCAAAACAAGACAACCTTGGTAGAGTTTTAAAAAAATTCAATAAACACTTAGCTAGAAAAATAGAAACATATGAAAGTTTTCTGACAATGTGAAAAATCAGAGTTATCTAGCAGCCTGTCATCCTGCATTCAATCTGGCTTAATTGTGCTACTTTGATAGAGTCAAGATGAGAGAGATACATGTATTTTGAATTTTCTCCTTGACATGCTGTAGACCAATTGGATTTACTGTACAATTTTGGAAGACATATTCACATATTAATGAACTCTTGACACTGTACTTTTGAAACTTATGAACAGTTGCCACATAAACTTGCAATTCTTTGAAAACAAACTTTAATCAGTATTCCAATGAATCATGTAGACTGACAGGAGCATTGTTGCATGGAAACATACTAAATTCATTTCTAATAATATTTAATTTCATCATCCATTTGAGGGTTGCAAAACCATATTTCTCTTTCATTGCCAGACTCTATCACAGTCCTGATATACATGGATTTTTTTCTTTGCAACAAATGCATGAACTACATGTATTCAATACACTGTACCAGTAGAAATTAAAGAGTCGACCACTCACATATTTCATACAACCATAAGCTGGTGATACATGAATTCCTTTGAAAACTTTAGTATATGCGGTGTTTTTGTAGCATGTTTATTTGGTTTGCCCATTGATTTATAGTTTTCAAAAATTCTTGTTTCTTCAAAGATATGAAACTACATAAATAAGTGTCAGTAGGAAAAGTCATCTTTTGTCTTTTATTTGCAATTTTATAAATGCATGACTGTGCTTATTTTCTTGCTGAGCTTTTTCACAAAATACTGATATGTCTATTAAATAAATTGTCCTTTGAAATACATAGTTTTGACAAATTTTGGGAATTTAATTTCATTTATTCTGGTGAAAGGATTTATCAACAAAATTAAATCGCTAGTAGCGAAATTTTCCTGGACACATACTGCAATGTTATGATTATTCATGAAATAAGAAATTAAGTACCAATAAAGTCATATTAACACATAATTTAATGAAATTTTATATGTAAGAAAATTAAAATATTAAAATTTATATTTCATTTTTTTCGTTTTAAACAGCTCTGGCCAAGTCTGCCCTGAGTCCTCACAGTGTGAAGGCCATAAAACCCCTGAATACCCTCCAGGAGGAGCAGAGCCGACGAGAGAGGAAACCCCTACTGAGGGGGGACACAGACGAGGTCAGGGTTATAACCTCATACAGGGCTACAGTCAATTTACAGGTCACCTGAGTTGCTCAAGCCATCTATTGCTATCTGTTTTTGTCCTTCGTCATGCATCCTCTATTAATATTTGAACTTTTTCAACTTTTTGTCTGAAAATGGCCTACTGTTGAACCAGTTTCAACCAATTTTAGCATATATATATCATTTATGGGCTAAAGGGAACAAAAATTTGTGAATATCATGGCCCCCTTCCTTTCCTCGGGCCTGAGGTGTGCGCCAAAACCACTAAAATTAATGCAATCTTTTTAAAATCTTTTGCTTTACTTCTGGAAATCAGCAGTCAAACTGTTGTCAGAATTGTAATCAGCATTGAGTCCTCTACCAAAATTGTGAAATTCATGGCCCCAGGGTCAGGGGTTCTAGTGTTAGGACGGGGCTCTATTGATTAAATAGAGAATATTACATACTAAAATCCATATCATATGTCATATCAGCCTGAGTGGCCCCATATCAGCCTGAGGGCCAAAGGGTGAAATGGATTTTCGGACCGGTTCTTGATATGGGGTATTGTGACAACACCCGTATCTCACCATTCAGAATCGGTTTATTTACTACTAAGTACCTGGTATATGATAAATGCCATCCTATCAATTCTGTCTTAATAGTTTGAGAATGTTAATGGTTTGGTGAATTGGTCTTTCCAGCATGGTCAGTTATTTCAGATGGAGCAGTTTTCCATCGTCCTGGACAACTGATTGGAATCTTTTGAATCTTGGGGCTCTTGTTTGCTCAAATTATGGACCCTGGGCCTAGATTAAGGCAACAGTGAGAAATATTACATAATGCTAGTGTACAGAGGAAAAATCTTTTTAAAAAAAACATCTATAGAACAACAAAGGCATGTTATTCATTTTGTCAAAAACACATCCCAGTCTTGTGTGGTAACCTGTAATTAAATCATAACCTGTTTAGGATAGGTATAGAGGCATCAATAGGGAGTCTAAATTTTTATTTGGATGAAAAAGGGTGAAAATTTTCCTCCATAAGAACTACAGGGCCAAGATGACTTGATTGAGTGTTTTTTCCCATGGGCCTCTCGTTAAGTTCATGTACAGCCCTTATAGCTTAAAATTATCCCTGTAGTGTATCTGTAGAGTAAATGTGCATTTATTTACCTTTTCTTTTGTTTGCAGGAGTTGGAGGATGAAGATTTAGTGAACAAGACACAGTCCTCTAAAATTGATACAGATCCTAACAGTGGAGCATCAGATGACTTCCAGGAATTTGAGTCTTACCATCCCATAGAAGAGAGCCAGAAAACAGTGACCTCAGGTAGTACTGAAAGAACGACATTGACATGGTCATGATGAAATCTCTTTGTGAAGTTTTCTTATCTTGCTTATATACTCACTATAAGTTGGACTTTTGATATCCCAAGTATGTCCCACTGTTTAACTTTTCTGCAGTCTTACCGTTTTTCTGCAACAAACCTTAGATTATATTTTTTTGCTTATCAATGACTTATTTTAACATATAACATAATTTTCAGAAGACTCATTTTTAGTCTGAATTTTTGTCCCCTGCTTTCACTGAAAGTAGGAAATATTAACTTGCCTGCCATCCATCTTTCTGTCAGTCAAACAGTCAATGTGTAACACTTGTTTCAGGATAATATCTCAAAGAAGCTTCTGAACTTTTGCAATGAAATTTTATATTACGATTGCTATAACCTAAAGAAGACTCCTATTAATTTTGAGGTCGAAAGATTATTGTCTAAAATTAATTAATGTCCTTGTGTAACATTTTCATACCTGGATGGTATCTTTGTATCCATCAAATGATATTCTTGTGCTGGATATTAGTGAAGAATGGAAATTTTTCAAAAGCGATGTAAGTTAAAATTAAATTTCTGAGTCTAATGTTGATAATTTCAGGATGAGGTTGCAGAAATATTTATTCACATGTATGATGTGTTGTAGATGGGATAGCCCACTCCTGTACAAGTGACAGCCTAGCTGACGTACAGTGTAAAAATTTCACACCAAGTCTTGTCTCCAGTGGTTATGGATCACAGGCTGTTTCCATGTTAACTCTATCATCTGAGGATTCACTCAGTATCAAAAGTATAGAGGACAATGTTGAATCTAAAAGAGGACAGAAAGGCAGTCCGGAGCAAACGAGTAGTGACTCGGATAATGAGGAGAACAAAGAGGTTCCCATTAAACTTACCGGTAGTGATTCTGAGACATCGGAAGTTCAGAAGGAGGATGTAACCTCAATTTCTGAAAGCAATATTCATATAGCAGAAAATAAAGCTGAGGAGAGAGAAGAGCTGAATAAGTCAAATTTGGATTCAAATTGTTCATTAGATACTTCTAGTTCATCTTTAGAAGCCAGAGATGGAAGTTTAGCAGAAAAACCTGATCCCAATGACAGTAATGTTCATCCTGCAAGTTGTGATACATCTTTATGTGAATTAAGTAGTGATGTTGAAACATCAAACATTGAAGTGGACTCATCAAAAATTTCTCAGTCTGAAAAATTAAAACGATCAAAGGAGGAGAGGAAAAAAATTGTTGAAAGTCTTGGTGCTATAAGTAAAGACACTACAACAAGAAAGGTGAATAAAGAAAACAGGAAGAAGTCAGAGGGTGCATCACAAAGGGCCAGTGCAATAAGTGAGTTTGTGGATCCCTACAGTGAAACAGCCATGGAGGAGCTGGAAAAGTTAGCAGCTGAGGAGGAGGAGGAGTCAGAAGAATGTCCAGAGAAAGTGCCTCCAGTCAGGACTGTGGAGCTGCATATATCAGAGACATCGGGGAAACGTCCACTAGGGAAACGGAGCCAGCAGCGCCCAGCGTCCTGTGTAGTGTCCCCCTCACAAGACATGGTGTCAATCTTGGAGGAGAGCATGAAGAGGAACAGTCTTACTCTCCACCTCTCTGATGAAGAAATGTCTGGTAGGCTATTCAAACTTTTGTTTGAACATTTTTCAAATTATGTTAAGCTTCCAGCAGACTCGCTTTTTAACTGAGGCTCAAGTGAGCTTTCTGATAAAAATTTGTCCGTTGTCTGTTGTTGTCGTTGTTATTGTCGTCGTCGTCGTTAACTTTTCACATTTTCATCTTCTTCTCAAGAACCACTGGACCAATTTCAACCAAACTTGCAACAAAGTTTCCTTGGGTAGGGGATTCAAGTTTGTTCAAATGAAGGGCCACGCCCTCTTCCAAGGAGAGATAATTTTGAATAAGTGAAAAAATTAGTGGCATTTTAAAAAGATGCTCTCAAAAACCATAGGGACAGGAAATATGAAACTCATTTGAATCATCCTCAGGTTGTGTACATTAAAGTTTGTTCAAATCATGACCCCCCGGGGTAGGGTTGGGCCTCAATGGCCGATCCAAGTTTTACATAAGAATATAAAGGAAAAATCTTGAAAAATCTTCTTCTCAAGATCCATAGGGACAGATAAGATGAAACTCATGCTGAATCATCCTTAGGTAGTGTACATTCAAGTATGTTCAAATCATGACCCCCGGGGGTAGGGTGGGGCCACAATGGCTGATCCAAGTTTTGCATAGGAATATATAGGTAAATCTTGAGAAATTTTCATCTCAAGTACTGCAAAGCCATGATTAGTGATATTTAAAGGTATATAGAAGCATCCTCAGGTACTGTAGATTCTAGTTTGTTCAAATTATAACCCCTAGGGAAAGGGTGGGGCCACAATGGGGATCCAAGTTTCACACTAAAATATATTTTCAAAAATCTTTTTTGAAAGAAAACTAAGCCATGATTAGTGATATTTATATGGAAGCATCCTTAGGTAGTGTAGAATTAAATTTCTTTAAATCATAACCTCCAAGGGTAGAGTGGGGTGTCAATGGTGGATCAAAGTTTTACATAGGAAAATAAAGGGAAAATTCTCAATAACAGAAAAGCTGTGTTAAGTCATATTGACATGTAAGCATCCTCATGTATGGAAGATTTAAATTTCTTCAAATCACAAGTACCCTTTGGGGTAGGGAGGGAAACAATGGCAGACCTGTTTACTCTTACGATTTCACCATATTTTTTACGGATTTTTAGTCCAAATACATCTCACGTTTTGCTATTTTGAAAAATAAAAAAAATAATGTGAAACAAGGATATGGGTAAACAGGTCTGCAATGGGGAAACAAATTCAAATCATTACACCAACAAAATGTTTTTAAAAAACTATAAAAATCTTTTTCTCAAGAACTTTCTCCAGAAGTTATATGCAGAATTGGGGTACCTGTAAAGTGCGAAACGAAATAGAAACGAACTGAAACGAAACGAAATCTGCCGAAACGAAACGAAATCTACTGAAACGAAACGAAATCTACCGAAACGAAACCTACCGAAACGAAACGAAATCACGACGAAACGAAACAAAACCTGCCGAAACGATTAAAATTTATATATATAGTTCCAGCGATTTTTTTCAACCAATTGGGAATGGGTCCGATACCGGTTCAATTGGGAAAAATAACATCGAAGAAAAACATGCGAATTTTCTCTCATTCATGCAAATGTATTTCGCCTTTATTCTAAATTAATTACCTATTACTCCTGGTTTAAAAGAATAAGCAACACGTACTTATTGTTTTTTATATCAACGTCACATGCTTTGACATTTTCATGCTTTCAATTTGTCAAAATGTATGACACTACGCTGTCTAACCCACATGTCCCGCCAAATTACGACTTTCTCTACTTTCGATTTAAGCGGAAGTGATCAATTAGTCAACTTGTACAATGTTTCATTTAACAAGAAATACGATGTTGTCGAAGTCTGTTGCATCACAGTTGAATTGGGAATTTTTAGTCACAGAAATGGGAAAAATTAACGTTTTTTGGCATTGGGAACGGTGCCGTTTATCGGTACCAGTTATATAAGGAAAAAAAACGCTGAGTTCAAGCACTTGTTAATATAAAATTTTAAATTATTGATAAATTATGCTCCCTTCTCAGTCTAATGATGTATTTACATGTTTACTAGCTGCAAATACATGTATGCACGAGAGTACTATGCATGTATACTTTCAATATGTGCAGTATTTTCTAATTTTTATATCTTACTCTTATTTTCAGTCTTTACTTATCTAGATACAACATATCGATCAAAATTGATGTTGTTACATGTAAAGGCTCGTTTATGTACGGGTCGAAATAAAGTCACTGTACTATTGTATTGCGAATGTATTAAAACATATAGCATAAACCAGCGACTTCGAGTATTTAGTAATCCATTCTGAGGTGTCTGATTTTATTGTTAGGTTATACATGTAAATACAACCCGAATCTTGTGTATCCTTTCTGCGTACATACAGTCCTATTTTTCTCGAGGTAATTTTCGAGGAAAAAATGAGTGGTTTGCAATAAAGAGGCTCCATAGGAGACGTCGAAATCGATTTAACTGACAAGAAAAAAGTCTCTCAAAGCAAACGATGTCAATTTTCAGTAGGTAAATTATTCAGTAAGATATTAATAAAATATGACATAGGCGTTGGAAGCGGGGGGTGGGGGGGGGAGGGGTGGGGGTGGTGGTGTTAGCCCCCCTCCAAACTTTTCTTTTTTTGCAAAGACATATATTATATAGGCATTAAACTTTTTGTTGGTTAACCCCCCCTTTTAATATCCTTCCGACGCGTAGGCCTATGTATGAGCTTGAAGCAAAGCCTGTTGTGCCTGAACTATCTAAATTTCATATGAAGTAAAAATAGACAATATTATCATTCTGAAAGTTTTTTTTCGTTTCGTTTCGGCAGGTTTCGTTTTAATTTAGTTTCGTTTCGTCTTGATTTTGTTTCGTTTCGGTAGGTTTCGTTTCGTTTCGGTAGATTTCATTTCGTTTCGGCAGATTTCGTTTCGTTTCAGTTCGTTTCGTTTCGTTTCTGTTTCGTTTCGCACTTTACAGGTACCCGCAGAATTGATATAGAGGCATTCTCAAGTGGTATTAGAATTCAAGCCCCCACCCCGCAGTAAACTTATCAATTCTGATCTGATTTGTGCTTTTATTTCCCTAGCCAATGTGCTCAGGTGAGCGATGTGGCCCCTGGGCCTCTTGTTCTTTATTAGATTAGTTAACTTATATTTTCCTGCCTTTTATCACATATTTTTATTGCTTTTATTTCACTTTTGCTTGCATAATTTTTCACTGAAAAAGTAAACAGAAATCTCCTCCTCCTTTTTTGTTAATTTTCCATGACAAAATTGGATGCCAATGCTTAAAGAAAACCACTTATTAATCATACTTATGGTGATTTAAGGTAACACAGGGTGAGAAATCCATGGATTGGTTTAGAAAATTTATACAAAGTTTTGTCATATTTTTATCCTTTTAAATAGGCAATGATGACTCAGTGAGTGTGTGTTCATTTGGAAGTAGAGCAGATCTAGACAGACTACAGGAAATCCCAGTACCCTCCTGGGTTCAAAATGGAGAGAGTGTCATAGTTCAGTCTTCAAAAGGGTCCTCTAATACAGGGGTGGTCAGATTTGTAGGAAACGTGGAGTTTGCAACAGGCCCATGGGTTGGAGTGGAACTTGATTTACCAGAAGGTACCAGTAGTATATTGATAACTTTGATGAAACATTTTTATACCCCCTTTGAAAAAGTGGGCTTATTGCTTTGCACCTGTCAGTCAATCTTTCTATTGATAGACCATGTGTTGTCCACTCAATATCTTGAGATCCATTTGATTGACAAATATCAAATTTGGTACACTTGAACCTCCTTGTAAAATGAACATAACTGTTTTAGAGGTCAAAAGTCAAGGGCCAAGTTAATCTAGACATAGTCTTATTTGTCCAGTATTTTAAAAACCATTTGCTTGACAGACACAACTTATTTAATTTTGTTTGAAGAAAGAGTGCAGATGCAAGTGTTGTGGCCCATGAACCTAATGTTTATACATGTCGGTTCTTCTATCATGATTCAGATTTAAATGTTAGGAGAAGAAGTGCTAGTACTACACTTGTTCTAAATAATGTGAAATCAAAATTTTCATGGGGGTTTCATTTTCGTTGTTTTCGAGGTATGAAGAGACCCATGAATTTGTGTCCACCATGAAATGTGAAATACTACATAACTACTCATTAAATTCTTCATCCACAAAATCAAATCCCCACAGAAAACAAGTTTTTCCTCAAACCATGAAAATTTGACTCCTTGAAAATATTTAATTTTACAGTAAGATATGCTGCCCCTTTCTGCATTATTTAAATGAAAAAAATTGTATTTATGAGTTTTCAGAGAAGTTGAAGAAAAAATTAAATTAAATTATTTTAAGGAAATGTATTATATTTGGCGTGTACAATACTTTGCGGAAATTGATTTTTGAACAAGTTAGCATAGATTTGATTTAGCGCATTTCTTACTGTTCTTATAAATGTATATATGTTTAAGACATTTAGTCTTGTACCTGAATTAGCTGAAGTTTCTTTCCGTCAAAAACGCTAAAAAGAATACACCGCCAAATTTAATACGTTTACAGTATATCTTTACCCAGTAGATTTATATGAAGTCTTTTGAGACTCTTTTGATGAGAATTTGTTCCGACTTTACTTCCTTCTTGACAGGTAAAAATGATGGCTCTGTTAAAGGCACCAGGTACTTCAAGTGCAGGTCACGTCATGGGATTTTTGTGCGTCATGATAAACTGATATTAGACAAGAAAAGACGAGGGTCGCGTAAACAAGCCAAAGATTTGGCTAAAAGACACAGCATGGGTAGTCCAGCTAATATGGGGGCCAGTTTGCCTAACAACCAATCCTCTAGTCCAAACAATACAGTAGTTAAAAGCAGTGCGAAAAAAAAATTATAATGGATGTTATATACCTGAAATAAGACTGATGTGATGTTATGAAACTATTCTGATGTTTTCCTTGAAATATAACACTTCACAAGGAGTTGGGTTTTTCATAATTAATTTGTTCATGAATAGTTTACAAGGCTTCTTTCTTGTAATTATGTCAGACTTCTGTGTAAAATAGCAGATATATAATATAAATACAGTTTGTATAAATGTTAAGCATTTTATTTATAACCAAATGCAGAAATAATCGTGTTTGATTAAATTTGTTACATGATTAATAGCACTCTGGCATTATTGTGTGTAAATTGTGCATTTGCATCATTTAATGATTTCATATTATGTACATTTTTGCTGATTTTTGCTAAATGCTATCTTTACAGCTAGATAATATTGATGAGCTTTCAGTATTAAAGTTATTATTAAAAGTGATATTTCCCAACATGTCAGAGGGGAAACACCACAAATATGTGTTGTGCTAGATTTTAGAATGTGAAATTTATTTGAATGCTTCCATGGCTAAACAAAGAGAGCCTTTGAAATTGTAGAAAAATCCTAAGACAAGGATCTTTATAATGTAAGAAGGTCTTCCAGCAGACGTTAAAGAGAGGAAGGATAAATTGTGAGCTGTGAGAAATTGACATGTACTTGTGAGAATCTATATAAATATGTCAAAAAAGCACTTGTAGGCTAATGTGTTGAGGGATGAGGATTTTTGTGACATAATCATTTTTGTACTTGATATTGAATCAACAATCTTTATCTCACATGAGGCACTTTTCAGATCAAATTTGTCCATTGTTTATCATTTCTTTTTCAAAGTTAAGAGTTCTCGAAAAACACTTGGTCAATTTCAATTAAAAATAGCAAAAATAAAAAAAAACATTCTGAAGAGAAAGGAACTTAGTCTATTTGCCCTTTTAGTGCAAGATAATTAGTAGTGTAGTTATATGGCATCCTTAAAAATCTTCTGAAAAAAGTAGAAAAATGAAATATTAAAGCTTTATTTCATAATGTAGAATCAAGTTTGTTAAAAAATGTTCCCGGAGGTTAGGATGAGACTAAGTATAGGATACAAAAGTTTTACAAAAGATATAGGAAACACTGATTAAAAATCTCTTATCAATAACTTCAAATCATCTTCGAGAAGTGTAAATTCTATTTTTTGAAATCACAAGGAGTAGGTGCACCATATATTGCTAGAAGTTTTACATAGAAATATGTAGGGAAAATCTTTTTAAAATCTTACACCAACAAAGCTATGTTTAGTTGCATCCGATAGTCTATATTCAATTCTAAATTCTTGACCCTGGGAGATACAGTGGGCCACAATATAATTCAAAAGTTCTACCTATGAATATTGGAAAAGATCTGTTTATGAAGAACAACAGGTCATAGTGACTCAGTTGAGCATTGTGGCACAGGGGTCTCTAGTTTAATTTATTGTTGTTTTATAAACTGAAAATGAAATAATTTACAGTTTTTTAACAAAATTCAATTTCGCTCTCTTATGTATAACTGTTACCATAATCATAAATACCTTATGGCTGTGTTCTGTGATCAGATATCTTACAATTAATACTTTCGATGTGAAGTACATAGATGTTTTAGAGAGTGGAAGGGAGTGAGTGACTACTCCTTGGCAACATCACAGGGTCTTGAATCTTCGAAGTTTTTTTTCTGTTACTGGAGTAAAATATGACTGGTGCCAAATTTATATGTCTGGATGAATAGCAATATAAATGTACTGAGAAAAAAGATTTATGAAGTAGAAGTATTGATAATTATATCAACTGATCATCATTGATATGGCAAAACAAATTTGTAGCAGATTCAAATTTAATGTTTTTACATGTAAGATAATGCCTGATGTGTTTTATGATCATCTACACTGAAATTTAAATTCTTGTATTTTAATGAAGAAGGTGTAGTTTATTGTGAATTAAAACAATTTTTAAGTAGATATCTTTATCTCAAAACCAGATATTTTTCCATATTAAGCTTTTATATCCTTACTAGCAAAGTCATTCTAGTTTAAGCCACTCCCCACAAACTTTGAACTCGATCTCTATAAAAATTCCAATTTTTCAAAAAATTGTTTTTGAAATTTCTTTTATTAATTTTTTCGAGAGATAGAGATAAGGGAGAGAGATGATATTTGACCAATCTTTTTAGGTTATAAGCAACAATACTGTAGATCACTAAATTTTCGCGACACCTTATTTTCGCGAGATAGTCAGTGACTCTTGATTAGCGAGACAAAATTTTCATGAATTGTGGTTATTGCTCTATATAAACTTAAGGAATACTATTATACGCGAGAATTTAATTTTTGCGATTTTGTTGTCTCGCGTTATCAGGGCTCGACATTAACGCTTGTCTGGTACCAATGGAAAAAAATTTACGAACAAGCGAATATTGCTGGGCACTTGTCCGATTGGACAAGTGATTTTTTATGTAAAGACGTCTTCAAATAATAAATAATTTTTAAAAAATATTGAAAAGTTTATCGAATAAAAACGAAAGCAGAACATAATCCCGAATTTCGATCCTGATATCAATCGCTATGTAAGTTCACACTTGATCGGGATTGATGTTCACTAATTGCAGCCATACAATTGCATGGCTTGGATCTTACGACGTATGCGGGTTTGGAATATATTTGATTGATATTACAGATTCACTTGCCAACATTTATGTTGTTGTCAGGACAGGAAGTCTAGATAAATATTTTGTTTTATATGTTTGTCTTATTTATCAATAATTACACTAATAAATCAAGCACGTTTAATTTTTACTTTAACTTGCGTAAAAGTTTTGAAGTTGACAGAATAAGATATTCATTAAAAAATTTTAGGACAAGTGAAATTGCATGAAGTTGGGACAAGTGATTATCTTGATCACTTATCCGAATGGACAAGTAGGATAAAAAGTTAATGTCGAGCCCTGGTCATTACACGAAGATTAAGTTCTCGCTAAAAAAAGTGATTTACAGTAGTAGTATTGGTATTGCCAATATATGTGAGATTTTTTCTTGCCATATGTTCCACTGAAGGAAGTCAAAGGGAGTGTAGATACATGTACTAGTTTGTTCAAATCATAACCTCCAGGGATAGGGTGGAGCTACAATGGGGGTAGAGAGGGGAAAATGGGGATTCAAATTCAAATTATTACAAAGTAATATATACAAACAGAATGTTTTTAAAAAAAATTTAATGAAAATCTTTTTCTCAAGAACTTTCTAAAGAAGTTGTATGCAGTATTGATATGGAGGCATTCTCAAGTAGTATTAGAATTTAATCTCCCCCTCCCACCCCCACAGTAAACTTTTCAATTAAGAAGAAGGCAGGGCATATTGCTGAGGGCATATTGCTTTGCTGCTGTCTGTCGGTCGGTCCATTTAGTTAATTAGTTTCTGTTCATTTTCTTCACAACCGTTGCACATACTGAATTGAAATTTGGTATACAGGTATATCAGATGAATATCTAGGTCAAGTTCTGTTTTGGGTACGATAGCACCATTTTTGACAGGGTTATGCCCCTTGGACTTAGAAAAATCCCAACTATATGCAGTTTCCGTTCATTTTCTTTAGAGAGGTTGCACACTGAAATGGAATTTAGTATACAGATTAGTCAGATGAATATCTAGGTCAAGTTCTGTTTTGGGTACAATCGCACCATAATTGACAGAGTTATGCCCTTTTGGACTTAGAAAATTTCCAACTATTTGTAGTTTCCATTCATTTTCTTTGGAGAGGTTGCACACATTGAAATGGAATTTAGTATACAGATTAGTCAGATGAATATCTAGGTCAGGTTCGGTTTTGGGTACAATCGCACCATTTTTGACAGAGTTATGCCCCTTGGACTTAGAAAAATCCCAACTATTTGCAGTTTTCCATTCATTTTCTTAGGAGAGGTTGCACATATTGAAATAGAATTTAGTATACAGATTATTCAGATGAATATCTAGGTCAAGTTATATTCTGGGTATGATAGCACCATTTTTGACAGAGTTATGCACTTCTGGACTTAGAAAAATTCCAATTTGTGGGGGAGGGGGGCATAAGTGTTTAACAAACATCTCTTGTTAAAATCAGAAATTCATGTTCAGGAATACAGTCATCATAATTTTGTTATATTTAGTTATCTTGAATTGCTTATGTTGCACAGTTGTGTGATTTATGCAGACTTTAAAATATTATGATATTCTAGAAGATACTGTAGCATATGACCAAATTATGATTTTAAATTTTGTGTCATTGAAAATTAACTGGATTTGTTTTTGTGCCAATCAATTATTTATATTTTGTTATCTTTTTTTTACAGGAAAAGTTTTTTGAGAGTGGTGTAACCTACAGCATGGTTTCTAACATTCCAAAAGTGAGTTAATACCAACAAAGCCAAGAAAGAAAATCAAATGTATATTCAATTTTGATCATACTGTATAAGTGGAAATTTTAGCGAGAACCAATTTAGCGATTTTACCATAAAAAGGGGTATTTTAATTTTATAGCTAGCAGCAATTTCAAAATGCTCACTTATGTAGCTATAATAACTACAATGCAATTAATTTTTTGCAATATTTAATTTTGGTGATCTCAGCAGATATCTTATCTAATCTAACATCTAATAATGCCAAAATTAAATCCTTGCTAAACATTCTGCTTATAGGGTATTATAAATTTTTTTTACTATTGGTCTATAAGAGCTCCTTCCTCTTTAATAAGGCTTCTGAAGATTTGGAGAATATGGAAACCTTAGCCCAGATGGCCGCCTCTCAGAACGACATGAACACAGCTGATGGGGAGTCGTACATAGAGAAGTACCTTAAAGGTGTGCAGGGGGTGGAGAGTATACTGATGGTGGACAGACTCCGACAAGAAGTCGCCGTCAAAGAACTGTCCTCTCAGAAGTCACGATCTCTCACGAAGACTTACAGCGTCCCAAACATACATCAGGTACCTGTCAAATGGCAGTTTTTGTTAGGAACAGATTTGAATTTAAGCATTGACAATTTAGAACAATATCCATAATGTTTTTAAACAGTGGTACAGTGATAAAATAGTTATAACTCTCGTAGAGAAACCTTCTGACCTTTTATGCACATGCATATCTACATTCTGCTTGTACCAAGCCTCTAGAGATGAGGAAGCTGTGTAATGATATACTTTGCACATGCTTTTACACTAATATAGAAATCTTAGTCAAATTCTTCTAAACATTTCTGCTTATGTGTAGTTGCTACCTAGCTAATAGAGTGCAGTGATTTTAATGCAATTAACATTGTTTTCAGAGTGTGATGTCACCATTGCAGGATAGACAGGTATTTTTCTAACAATCATTACTGTTAAATCACTAATTTTTGACAGGATTCTGATAGTAGCATCTGTCATATATTGATCATCTGCTATGTTTCTACCTTTATAGCTCACCTCAACAAAGTTAAGGGAGGTTATGTACATGTAATACCAATGCTTTAGCATTTCACATTTTAATTTTTGGTGCAGCTTTCATTCAAGTTTTTCTGTACCTTTTATTGATCAGAAATACCTAGACGTTGCTCTTTGTTTGTTTCATTTTTCTAGTTAGGTTTTAAAATAATGCACTTCAAGTTTTAAGTTTATTTTTGAGAAACTACAATGACAACCTGAACCAAACTTGCATGGATTATGCATCAAGGGATGCATACTACTGGCCTTGCTGTGGATGCTGGATTAGACCTACATTTTCTGAATGAGTGGCGTATTCAAGTACTTAGTATTCAGACCAGGTTCATTTCAGTGCAATTTCAAGCCCCATGGACCAATCTTGAATGGATTTAGCATCTAAGGATGCACATGTCTGACTAGCTTTTTTTTTTTATCTTTCTCTTCTAGAAGAGTGATCAGGAATAAAATTTAGGAGCAGGCTCATTACAGTGTAACATAAAGACCTCTCTGGACCAAACTTGCAAGGATTTTGCAACTAGGAATGTTCTGGATGGTGGAGTTAATCTTTATTTTCAGGATGAGCGACCAAGTTGAATTTTTTGGATTTAGTTCATTCCAGTGTAACTTCAATCCTTCATGAACTTAACTTGCAGGGTGCTGCATCCAGAAATGCACATTGAATTCTTAGACCTGCTTCAAATGCTGGATCTGAGCTTCATTTTTCAAATGATTGACAAAGTTTATGATTTTGGAAAAGGTTCATTCCAGTTAGGGATTTTGCTTTGGAGTGCTAGATGTAACCTAAATTTCTGGATGTATGACTAGGATAATGTGTTAAGAGCAGGACCATTTCCAAGTACCCACTAGATTTGTGATTAGAGTGGGACTTGGCTTTTAAAAAAAAACAAAAAAAAAATCATCATTTGTTGAGGTGAGCCCTATAATTCTTGATTTCCCTAGTTTGATTATTACTGCCCCAAAACCAATGATCAAATGATGCAAGCACTTGAATCCAACTGAAACCTTGTTGTAATTTCATCAATTTATTATAATAAGAAAATACTAAAATTAATACAGTTGTATTCCTAACAATTCATATTGTAAAAATTTGTTAGTTTGATTTATTGATACATGGGGTTAAAAATCTTACCAGGTATCTATAATTGTGTATTTATTTTTTGCAGCAGAATCTTCGAGCAGACAGTATACAGGATTTGTCACATGACCTGAGTTTGTCTCCGGCTCGACTTGGATCCCCAGGTAATGGGTGAATTTTGTCTGAAAGTGCTAAAAAAAGACACTTTGTTCAATAGCACCAGGACTGTAAAGCATTCATTACATTTTTATCCCCCCTTTTGATGAAGGGAGGGCATATTGCTTTGCTGCTGTTGGTCGGTCGGTTTGTCGGTCCACTTTGTTTCTGTCAATTTTCTTCACAACCATTGCACATATGGAAATGAACTTTGGTACACAGATGTATCAGCTGTATATCTAGGTCAAGTTCTGTTTGGGGTATGAATGCACCATTTTTGTAAAAGGTTTGCTCCTTGGACTTAGAAAAATACCAATTATTTGCAGTTTCCATTCTTTTTCTTTGCAGCGGTTGCACATATTAAAATGAAATTTGGTATAAAGGTTTATAAGCTGAATATCTAGGTCAAGTTCTGTTTTGGGTATCATCGCGCCATTTTTGATAAGTAATGCCCCTTGGAATTCTAATTTGGGGGAGGGGCATAATTGTTTTACAAACACCTCTTGTTGTATTTTACTGAGTCTTTATAAAGCATCCTTTACAGGGTTGTATTTTACTGAGTCTTTATAAAGCATCCTTTACAGGGTTGTATTTTACTCAGTCCTTATAAAGCATCCTTTACAGGGTTGTATCTTACTGAGTCTTTATAAAGCATCCTTTACAGGGTTGTATCTTACTCAGTCCTTATAAAGCATCCTTTACAGGGTTGTTTTTTACCCAGTCCTTATAAAGCATCCTTTACAGGGTTGTATTTTACTCAGTCCTTATAAAGCATCCTTTACAGGGTTGTATTTTACTCAGTCCTTATAAAGCATCCTTTACAGGGTTGTATTTTACTCAGTCCTTATAAATAATCCTTTACAGGGTTGTATTTTACTCTAGCTGCCCTTATAAAGCATCCTTTACAGGGTTGTATTTTACTGAGTCCTTATAAAGCATCCTTTACAGGGTTGTATTTTACTGAGTTATTATAAAGCATCCTTTACAGGGTTGTATATACTGAGTCTTTATAAAGCATCCTTTACAGGGTTGTATATACTGAGTCTTTATAAAGCATCCTTTACAGGGTTGTATATACTGAGTCTTTATAAAGCATCCTTTACAGGGTTGTATATACTGAGTTTTATTTGGCAGGGATTTGCCATTGACCCGCTAATAAGTCGTTACAATTTTTTGCCAGAATCAGATGGCAATTTCTAAAAAATGCTCTGATGTTTTACCCTGATTCCAATTAATATTTCAAGAAATGAAGTCGATATTCAACAATAATTAAAATCAGAAAAAATATAAATACTGCCCTCTTAAGATTAAAAATAAAATAAAATTATTAGATACATGTATATAAAATACATATAATTTATGTATAATCTTTTAATACATAAATGATAAAATGTATCAATACTTTGTTCAACGATAGCTGTTGAAAATCTTTATAGAATACTACGATTCACCATCCAGAAAAATACCTGTTTTTTTATGAATCGCCTATAAGTTGGACAGAGACTTTTGGACTAAAATTTAACTCCCAAAATACCGACTTATAGGCGAGTATATACGGTAATGGCCAATGAATGAAGAATTACACTTGATGTTTATGGCTTGAGAATGTTTCTGACATGTTGACAACAATTTTAGACATTGTTGTGTTATTAGCTGATTTTGTTTAAATTGCTGATGTTTTTGAAAATAAAAGATGTGATTTTAATTATTTTAAAATAATCATTTATTTAATAAATTATTTAAACAATTTTTTTTTATGCCATTATACATCATTATATATGAACTCAGAACCTTGTGATAGTCATTGAACTTTTCACTTGGAGCATTTCATTTCCCTTACATTTCATCTTGTATGAAACTCATCTGGTTTTATCTTGGTTGTGTCTTTGTATAATAAAATTTCTATTTACTGACTACAGTGGAGCCTCATTCATCTGGACACTTTGGTTCCTAGTCAATTTGTCTGGATATGTGAAGCATCCGGATATCTCAATTACCAGTTAATCAAGACAAAACAGCATTAAAAAATTCCATTCCCATGAAAAATCGTCCAGATACTGAAGCATCCGGATATCTGGTGTCTGGATATCTGAAGGTCAACTGTATTTGGACAATAGAAAGTTTATTTTCCTGCTCAACAGCAACATTTTAGCTCACCTAAGCGACCTTTTCTGATCACCTGTTGTCCGTCCGTCTAGCTGTCCATCCGTCTTTAAACTTTTCTTTTTTCAGCTTCTTCTCAGGAACAACTGAGTCAATTTTAACCAAACTTTATACAAAGCATCCTTGCATGATGGGGAGTTTAGATTGTTAAAATAAAGGGCCAAGTCCCCTTACAAAGGGAAATAATCAAGAAAAGACAAAAAATAGGGTGGGTCATTAAAAAATCTTCTCAAGAACCACTGGGCCAGGAAAGCTGAAACATTTGGAAGCATCCTGGGATAGTGTTTGACCTGTAATTCACGGTAAAAGATCCCTCCTCCTTTCCCCCCGTATTTCTGTTTGTTTGAATCTCATTTGTAATGCATCATATTTTTTTGATATAATATATGGAGATTCAAAATGACTTAATTCTGTTCAACTGAGCCAAATTAAATTCATGAAACATGTAGAACTCCATAACAAATAGACAACATTATTCTCTAAAATTATTCATGATCAAATAATTTTTTAATTAAGAAATTAAAAAACTCCTTATAAGAGCCAAATGCAAATCTTGATAAGACCAATGATCTTATGTATCAATCTCCACATAACTTTTCCGAGCGGTTTCAATATAAAGAGACAAACCAAAATCAGTTCATAATTTACAAGCACAGTAGACAGGTCCGGAAACCAATGGAAAGGAATGTTCACTATGTGTAGCGATCATTTCCTGGCAAAGGCTTCTACATTCTCTCAAACAAGTGATTTCGATTATACATGTATGTTTAATGCATGAATTTGGTGAAGAAAAAGAGTGTTGTTGAGATTCAATGTCTCCATTGAGCAAATTCTCTTTCAAGATTTGAGTGGCCTTTAAAAATGTCCCATTGATTTGTGAATCACTTTGATAAGCGAGAAGTGCTCACTCTCACAAACTTAATGATAAGTACTCTCAAGTCTATCTGTTATGCTTTCGATGTCCTAAAGACTTTTATAGTATAAGAGCCTATGCCTGAGTGACGATGTCTAAGAATTTGCATAAAATCATTGAGTAAAAGGTTAGGGGGAGATAACTTGAATATTTATTAAAGTGGTATTAGGAAAAACTCAAGGATGTTCTTGTGAGATCAAAATTATTTACTTTAATTAAGCTGCACATAATCATTTATAACAAAAATTGTATCAGAGAACTTTGTGTTAGTCTGAAAAAACATGTATTAGAAGTTTTTAACAGAAGAAATAAGTACACAAGATATGGTACATGTAAGGGGAAACTGAAGACGTTTTTTGGATCATGATAAATTTACTTTACTGGACTTAGTCATTGGTCTGTTAAAGACAGTTGTTGCTTCATATCATTTCATATGCTGGTTATTACAGAAACTCGGTTTCGTATATGATTGTAAGCTGTTAATGACAAGTACTCAAGGAATATTTACTGCTCTTTTTTTGACTGAATAAAGCCTAAATCAGAATAATTATTAGCCTGTTCTTGAGTGATTGGGACTTAGAATTTGCATAAAACCAACAAGTTGAAAGTAAAGGGAAGTTAAGGCAATTGCAGATAGAAATTTATACAACATGTAAATATATTTAAACAATTTCAAGGCTTGTAGTTGCGAGTTAAAGATCCTTTTTCTTTAAAAGTTGTGTTTCATTATTTGTGGTTTGTTAATTCAGAAGATACCTGGTAGGGATGCATGACACTGCACTGGCTACAGCATCAGCATAATTGTCCAGAGATTTGTACATAATACAGCTTCATCATTAAAATGCTGTAGATAGAAGAAGCGAATGAATTTGTAGAATTTACAATGGGCAAAAGAAAATTTGATTGATTAGATAAACGACTGTACTCTGATTTCAGAGAATTTCAATATTAGATGAGTGCACTATCACTGATAAAGTCAGAAACTTTACTGTCCGTGATTGTACAAACTATTAAATTTTAATCAAATGACTAGATAAGAGAGCCAGGAGTAAAAGAATTTGACAGAAGTGCAAAAACTTTGAGGAGGATTATAGAGATAAATTCTTTGTGCTACTGATATAGGTATGATGACCTGTAATTCACGGCAAACCAAAATCAGTTCATTATTTACAAGCACAGTAGACACGTCCGGAAACCAATGGAAAGTAATGTTCACTATGTGTAGCGACCATTTCCTGGCAGAGGCTTCAACATTCTATCAGACAAGTGATTTCGATTTTATGTTTAATGCATGAATTTGGTGAAGAAAAAGAGTGTTGTTGAGATTCAATGTCTCCATTGAGCAAATTCTCTTTCAAGATTTGAGTAGCCTTTAAAAATGTCCCATTGATTTGTGAATCACTTTGATTAGTGAGAAGAGCTCACTCTCACAAACTTACTGAAAAGTACTCTCAAGTCTACCTGATATGTTTTCGATCGCCTTAAGACTTTTATAGTATAAGAGCCTATGCCTGAGTGACGATGTCTAAGAATTTGCATAAAATCATTGAGTAGAAGGTTAGGGGGAGATAACTTGAACATTTATGATAGTAATATTAGGAAAAACTTTAGGATGTTCTTGTGAGATCAAAATCATTTACTTTAATTAAGCTGCACATAATCATTTATAACAAAAATTGTATCAGAGAACTATTTGCAAGCCTGAAAAAATATGTATTAGATGTTTTTATTAAGTTTATTAAATAAGTACACAAGATATGGTACATGTGGCGGTGCCACAATTGGTATTAAATGGAAATCTGGTCAAGAACAGCATCACCAATGTTACTCAGACGAGCGATGCGGCCCATGGGCCTCTTGTTTTTGGCGTACCTGGTGAAATAGCACCTCATTTTAGAATTTATACATCTTGTGTATCGAATCATATGCAGGTGATGCCGGTATATTGCTTTATAAGTAAGGGAAGTTGACAATAGAAAAGTTAAAGTCGTCATGTTTCTCATAAAGTTTGGTTGTAAGATTACCATTAACAGATTTTCAAGCAAAATAATCAAATATGAAATAGATGTGTCAGACTCGGTGGTATCTCATTGTTAATTGACAAAACGTCATCGATATAAATAAATGTCGAGTTGAAGGCCACAGCAAGTTTTTTCTTCTTTTTAGATTAAAGATTTTGGACAAATTTTGTTCCTATGAATACAAAAATATGTCTGCTAATAACGGATCGCAATTGATATCCATTGGAATTCCAATATATTGTTGTTAGGCTACATATATATTCATAGCATGAAGGATCTGCTGGGTTCCTCCTGACAGTTTTCATTTCTGTCAAATTCTTTTACCCTTGTCTCTCTAATATAATCAATGGATTCAAACTCAACAGTTCTTACAATCATAGACAGATTTTGACTTTCGTTCTATTCTATTAATCACCTATAATAAATTCTACAAATTCAATTCCTGGAAGGAGATGGTTTCTATTTTAAAAAGCATTTTGATGTGACAGATATAGACAATGTACAACTCTATAATTATGCTGATGCTGTAACTACTAACTAGTGCAGTGTCATGCATCCCTACCTGGTATTAACTTCCCTTTACTTTCAACGAGTATACAAATTCTCAGTCCCTATCACTCAAGAACAGGCTTTTATTCTGATTTAGGCTTTATTCAGTCAATAAAAGAGCAGTCAATATCCCTTGAGTACTTGTCATTAACAGTTAGCAATCATTTTCGAAAATTTAGTTTCTGTTATAAGCAGCATATGAAATGATATGAAGCAACACTCGTCTCTAACAAACCAATGACTAAGTCCAGTAAAGTAAATAATAGACTAATTTTGGTTTGTCTCTTGATGTTGAAACCGCTCGGAAAAGTTATGTGGAGATTCATGCACAAAAACATTGGTCTTATCATGATTTGTATTTGGCTCTTTTAAGAAGTTTTTTAATTTCTGAATTTTTAAACAGTCGTTTATCTTATCAATCAAAATTTTCTTTTGCCCATTGTAAATTCTACAAATCCATTCGCTTCTTCCATCTAGAGCATTTTAATGATTTAGCTCTATTATGTACAAATCTCTGGACAATTATGCTGATGCTGTAACCAATGCAGTTTCATGCATCCCTACCAAGTATCTTTTGAATTAACTAACCACAAATAATGAAACACAACTTTTAAAGAAAAAGGATCTTTAACTTGCAACTACAAGCCTTGAAATTGTTTAAATATATTTACATGTTTTAAAAATTATCATCTGCAATTGCCTTAACTTCCCCGTACTTTCAACTTGTTGGTTTTATGCAAATTTTTTAGTCCCCAATCACTCAAGAACAGGCTTTTAATTATTCTGATTTAGGCTTTATTCAGTCAATAAAAGAGCAGTAAATATCCCTTGAGTACTTGTCATTAACAGCTAACAATCATTTACGAAACTGAGTTTCTGTAATAACCAGCATATGAAATGATATGAAGCAACACCCGTCTTTAACAGACCAATGACTAAGTCCAGTAAAGTAAATTTATCATAACCCCGAAACGTCCTCAGTTTCCCTTTACATGTACCATATCTTGTGTACTTATTTAATAAACTTAATAAAAACATCTAATACATGTATTTACAGACTTGCAAATAGTTCTCTGATACAATTTTTGTAATAAATGATTATGTGCAGCTTAATTAAAGTAAATGATTTTGATCTCACAAGAACATTCTTGAGTTTTTCCTAATATCACTATCATAAATGTTCAAGTTATCTCCCCCTAACCTTCTACTCAATTATTTTATGCAAATTCTTATACATCGTCACTCAGGCATAGGCTCTTATACTATAAAGTCATTAGGCGATCGAAAACATGTCAGATAGACTTGAGAGTACTTTTCAGTAAGTTTGTGAGATTAGGCTCTTCTCACTAATCAAAGTGATTCACAAACTAATGGTACATATTTAAAGGCCACTCAAATCTTGAAAGAGAATTCGCTCAATGGAGACATTGAATCTCAACAACACTCTTTTTCTTCACCAAATTCATGCATTAAACATAAAATCGAAATCATTTATCTGAGAGAATGTTGAGGCTTTGCCAAAAACATGGTCGCTACACATAGTGAACATTACTTTCCATTGGTTTCCGGACGTGTCTACTGTGCTTGTAAATAATGAACTGATTTTGGTTTGCCGTGAATTACAGGTCATCATACCTACATCAGTGGCATACTTTATCACAGGAGAATGAAATTTTCGTGAGCTCATTGTCTCACGTAATTACGCGAAAATTAAGTTCTCGCGAATAAAACGTGATTTACAGTAGGTCAAACTCCAAGGTCAAGGTCAAATGGTCGAAATCTTTGGTATCCAAAGGAAGGTTGACAGCTTATCACAAGATTTTACACCGAGTAGGAATTTAAATATGTTATCAAATTTTTTGCAAACAAACAGACAAACAAACAGCTAGACAGACAGGGCAAAAACTATGGAACCCCAAATCTTCAATAATGGGGGCTTAATTACATAAATCACTGAGTGGAGGCTCAAAAGTAACAAAACTTACCTAAGTTAAAAAGGCCCTTCTTGTTTTTCTTGATTAGTAGTAGCTAAGAATACTGCTACCAAAAATTTGTTACGTACAGACACACAACAAGACAAACGGACAGACACACAAGGGTAAAACATTATATCCCCATTTCTTCGGAGTAGGGGTATAATGAGTCACCTGAGTGAGTGAGGTGACCTAAATAACCTTTAGTATAAGATGTACCTGCTCCTGAAGTAAGACAGTACTCCTCTTTCCAAAACCACAAAGACTGGCCTAAATCCAAGAAATCTTGATTTCTGTAAGAAATATATTAAAATTGAATTCAGAAATGTACCTTTATATAAAAATAGCGAGGGGCCCAAGGACCTTTAAAAATCACCCATGTATAGTTTAACTTTGTAAAAGGTTTCACATTAATGTATAATAAATGAAAATAAAACTGAAAGATGAATATACATCCTTCAAACAAGAGACAATGGATAATAAAAGATTAATAGTCTGGTATTGTATTTATAACAAACTCTGATCTTGCCTACATTTGCCAGCAGGAATACACTTCCTTTTGTCACTACCAACATGAAAACTTACCTGAGGTCCAGGGGCCTTAACTGTTATCTGAGGTTAAACAATTGTTGGATTTTTTATTCATCTATTAATTATAAATTTCATACCTTGACCTTTCACAATTTTTACATGAACATTTGAAAGTCATAAAGAGTTATAATGTACAGTTTCATAAAAAAGCTCATATTCATTTGAATTAAGCTCATTTTATTGAATAAGCAAAGAAACCTATGTCATTTCCTAGAAACTGATTTGCCCTATTGACCTCAAATCAACAGGGGTCATTTTAAGACTTTAGAGAATTGAGATACATGTATTCAATTTTTAGCAAGAGCCCAGAGTCTTTTTAAGATTTTTTCAGGAAATGATAGTGTTACACAAAGACAGAATGTAACCTTGAACTTTAAACTATTGAACTCAATATACATTCTTTGGATATTGTGATATTGAATTTTATCTTCAAAAAAATTAAAGAATACTACAGCTTTTATCAGAAAAAAATCTTTTATAGGTCATAAAGAGGTGAGGTATAAAATTCTATTGCAAAATAGCTTAATGGCTTTTTATGCTGTTATTTGAAAACAAAAAGTGTTTCACAAAAAACGAATGATGAAATTCTGACCTTGACCTTCAAAATAAAAAAGTGTCTTTCTCAGGCCATAGGGGGTTGTGATAAAAAAATTTAAGAAATCATACAGAAAAGAATGTGTTACACTCAACCAGTATGTATGAAATTTTTGACCTCAAAATTAAAGGGGATCTTTTTTAAACCAAAGGTATATTTACAATGATATATATTTCATTGCAAAAGCTCAACAATTTTTTACATGTTACACACAGAAAAAAATGAAGACGTGTTGATGGACAGACTACTGGACCCAAATTAATATCCCTATTTTCAGTAAGAGTAGGGGATGAAAGAGGACTGCTGACCACAGTTATAGGAATTCATCCTTTGAAAGATGTTTTCACATATTTCATCTTTTCTAAGCAAGTGAAGGCAATTCGTTCTTGAAAAGACTTTTATCTGACCCTAAGAAACTTTCATTATTTTTTAGTGGTATCTCCTCATGGTAGAATGCATGGCCTTTTATTTGAACAAAGGATTGCACTTAACACTGTGTTTTGGGTCTTTTTTGGTCACTTGTGTTGCTTATAAAAATTATTTCACTTATTCACTTTAATATATTAACTACAGAAATCTGTCAATTTGACACCTAATATTTAAAAATGTTAAAAGTAATTTTAGACTGTAAAACAAAAATTAATTTCACGTTTTTTTTAGTACTTATAGTTTACCAAATGTAGAGAATTTACACTCACCTGCCCTTGATTGAACATTATGTATGTATGAGAGGTGGAGTTAACATCCTTAGAATGGATCTAAATCATATTATATGAATAACAATGGCATGTATATATATATAACAACAGGCCCATGTTCCACATCCTAACCTGAGTTACTTTAGCAATGTTGTTCTTTGCCAGTTTTCCCTTCTTCCAATACCTATTGTGATCCCATTGTACCCCCAGGAATCATGATTTGGACAATATGGAATCTACACTACCCCAGGATCCTCCACATTATTTTCATCTTTTCTGGCCAAGTGTTTCTTGAATAGAAGATATTCAAAGTTTTTCCCTACATATTTATCTTTAAAACTTGAATTTCCAATTGTGGCCCAGCCCTACCCAAAGGGGTCATGATTTGAACAATTTAGAATATACACTTCCCCAGAAATTTTCCACATAAGTTTCAACTTTTCTGGTACAGTGGTTCTTGAGATGAAGATTTTTATTTAGATACTTTCCCTTTATATTTCAATGTAAAACTTGGATTCCCCATAGTGGCCCCATCCTATCCTCAGGGTCATGATTTTAACAATTAAGAATGTACAATACCCAAGGATGCTTCAACAAAAGTTTCCGCTTTTCTGGTCAAGCGGTTTAACCTTTAACCTTATCCATAATGAGTATGTGGACTTTGACTAACTTTCCAAAAATGTCTGAACATTAACCAGAGCCATATAGTTGATGCTAGGGCTTTCATATTTCACACGTGTATCACTGTGACAAGACCATTCAGTGGGTATAAAAACTTTTGACCAAGACCTTCTAGTTTGGCCCACTTTTAATAAACTATAACTTTGAACATAACATTTAAACTGTTAGTTCTAGGATTTTCATACTTCACAGGTGTATTCCTTGTTACAAGACCTTCCTTTCGGCACCATCTGTTTTGACCTTTTGACCTTAAAGCTTGCAGTTTAACTTGCAGTTTAACTTGCACTTAAAATATTTCAACCCTCACCATAAGCTGCCATACGGGGGCATCAGTGTTTAACAAACACATCTTGTTACTACATGGAATTTCAATAGTTCAGAAAAGATTATTTTTAAAATCTTACATCACTTCTAGAAGAATACAGGGCAAGATTTGTATTGAAACCATACCTTGTTCTTTATTAATCATGGCACAAACTGTTCAAAAGTTATGGCGGATGTTAAAGTTTTTCAAAAATACTGTAGATCACTAAATTTTCGGGATACCTTATTTTCGTGAAGTAGTCATTGACTCTTTATTAGCGAGACATAATTTTCACGAATTGTTGTTTTTCCTCTATATAATCGTAAGGAAAACTTTATCACAGGAGAATGAAATTTTCGTGAGCTCATTGTCTCACGTAATTACGCGAAAATTAAGTTCTCGCGAATAAAACTAAGCACGAATTTGACAACGACAACAGCACAAGATTACCAGTGATTACATTGGTTTTGATAAATTTAGTCAACATCACTGCCATGAAAAAGGACATACAGCTTTTAATAATTTGATGAAAATGTTTGGCATCGTCTATAAAAGCACAGGTCAGCTCGCAATTTTATCAATAAAGTCAATAGAAATCACTCGATTGACCAAGCCATGTGGCACATCTCTACTTTCGTTTTCGATCATCGCGGGAAATCTGATTTAAGTAACGAAAAATAGGAATTTTTTTTAGATATAGTTTAAACCATGTCATCATTTGTTTTGTTTAACAACTGAATGAACATTCAGAATTATTGCTTCTAGGCTATATTGGCAAAGATCACTCTTCAAAAGGCTAAGTTAAACAGCCAATCCAAGCAAAATGATGAGCATGAAAAATATTATAATTTGTGCAATTTATGTCAAACTTAAGGTGTTTTTGTCTTCTTTGCAGTTGATATTTAAGATTTATTATTGTAGGTTTCATTTAAGGCTACATACATGTGTATATTACATGAAATATGTCGGTAATCCAAGCGTAAAACAACGAACACGCAATGCTACCGCTTTTGAGGTCTGAATCTCCCTATTTTTCATCACAATAGGTTCACATGTATGGAGGGAGGCATTTTATTTATCATTTTACTGGCATAAAGTAGATGAGGGAGGTATTTTTTTAATTTTAATTTTTCGAATTTTCTTTAACATAAAGATAATTTTTTTAATCACAGATATATTTTCCATGTCTGATCAAAAGTTCTGCTTTATATCCATTGCATATCAGCTTGTGAACATCGTAGGCAATGTCCTCAAATATATTTTCAAACAAAGTAGCCAAAATCTCTTTGAAAATGGCTACCGGAAGTGATAGTTGAATACCGGAAGTGATAGTTGAATACTAAACTATGAAAAAATGAGGACGGAACTTCTTTTTTCAGATTGGTCTCCGCAATACCAACTTTTTATTTTTTGAAAAATACAATAAAATTAGCAATGCGGCTACCTCAAAACGGATGCGCGCGGGCCTGAGAACCAGAATTTCAATTTTATGTAGCCTAAATGTTCACTTGTCCAATTGGACAAGTGCCCCACAATATTCACTTGTCTGTTATTTTCTTTCACTGGTACTGGACAAGCGTTAATGTTGAGCCCTGTATATAAAGATCTGTAGTGATATGGTTTTATATGATTATAAGTCTTTGACCATAACACTACAGATCCCATAATGCAAATAAGGTGTTTCAACATTTTTGTTTGATGGGTTTATTGGTCTGTAGAGACAACTATAAGGGGTTCGGAGGTGGATACAATATATGGGTTGCTTAAAATGTGTCTCAAATTTGGGAGTGAAGGGAAGATGATTGATCATTGCTGGAAAATGGAGAAATTTTCTACAACAGTGCACAGAAAATCTTGCACCATAAATTGCATCTTATCTGATGACGAACAAGAAGGTCCTTAGTTACTCAGTTTCTAATGGGTGAGCATTGTGGCCCATGAACCTCATATATTTATCATAAGAACTCTGCTCTTGTGGTACCCTATAGTGAGCAGTCGATCCATCTGATTTCATGTCCTGAGCATATTTCATCTTTAACTGTCCCAGTCAGGCTCAAACTTCACCTTTAGATTGCCCATGCATTGATAGATGGTATGCAGTGAAATTGCTGTGTAAAGTCCTTGTTTAAAGCATATTGTCTCTAGCTATACGTAGTTCAAACTTTACTCAATGAGTGCTCTAGGGTAGAGGGTATACAATCTCCTTATAAAGCCAAGTTTCTATGAAAGTTTTCAAAATTAGAAAATTTTATTAAAATTGTTTTCTGTATACCGTAGCATATTTTTTGCCTTTGGTTCCCTCTGGTCCAACTTTCACCAAACGAGTGTCCTTGGATTTACATGTAGTGTCTTTCACAATGTCATTTGCTTAAAGCAGGAGCATTTTAGATTGTCACCATCCAATCTTACCAATGTCTAGCATGAACTGATTTCCAATCATTATGTTTCCCAGGCTATAAACAAACAGACTAAGGTGTGAGTAATGACTTTAATTATTGTGTTAAATCCATGCTACATGTAGGTAATAAAAAAATGGAGAGAGGAACTCTGTAAGTTAAATGTGTTTGACAAATAAAAATGACTAATAAGAAATGATTTTATTTTATATGCTAAGTCAGCTATATATTGTTACAGAATGGTGCTGGGATTGATGTTACAAACCCCAATGGAGACACAGCTCTTCACAAGGCAGCTTACACTGGCAGACTGGTATTATATCTATCATGTTTATATACTGACAATCTGAGAAGCACATTCATATAAAATATATAGTTTCTTATCAATGCCCAGAGTTCACGCCTTACATGATCATTTTATATGTAGGATGTCGTGCGGGTGCTTCTGGACTCTGGTGCTGATGTTACACTGATAAACTCAGAAGGACAAACTCCCAGACTTTTTGCCAAAACAAGAGAAATCAGTGAACTTATTCTCGGTAGGTAACACTGGTTAAACTTCTTACCTTCATTATGTTATAGTATATTGGACGAGTTTTTCATCTTGTTTTTAAACACATTCAGACTAGTGCTTCTTTCCCTTTCAGCTGCAGAGGACCATGACAACAAAAAGAGAGAACAAATCTTCCTGTCCTCAGTCAGAGAAGGAAAACTGGACCTAATTCAGGATATGGTAAAATGATGGGATTTTGTTGCTATAAGCATTGAGTCAGTATTGTTATAGGAAAGTGTCCAACATCAATCTGTCTGTCTAGCTATCTGTAGATAGTTACTAGCCAGTTGTTAGCTCACAAATGCTCAAATGATCTTTGCTGATGGTATTGTGTCTAGGTCTGTCTGTCTGTAAGTCATGTGTAACTTTCCACTTAAATATAAAGGACAAAATTTGAGTGGCTTCTTATATTTGTTTAGTTCATTGCCTTTGGACCAAGTGTAGGCTGCACTAAAGTTCTATATGAGGGAAATGAAGCCTTGAAAATATTTTCTTACCATATCAAGAAAAGAAGTTCCATAATAGTCATTTTGATAAGCAAGTCCTTTTTAAAGTTTGTTTTGTTATGATCCTTAGGTGAAATATGTGGAAGCAAAATTGGTATTATATATTTTTTTTCATTCAAAAATATGTAGAAAAATCTTCTAAAAATTTCACTTCACTCATAGCTGAGCCATAATCAGCCATGTTAGTTAATAATTGTTAGCATTTTCATGGTGTAGAATCAGACAATACAAATTATGGACTCTGTAGCTAGGATACTCGTAGGATGTATTAGAGCTACAGTTTTGTCATGGACTTTGGTTTTCTTCCTGTCAGTTACAAAAACAGGAGAAGAGACCCAATCTGAGCTGTAGAGATGCATATGGAAATTCTGCTCTCCATATTGCTGCACAGGCTAATCAAAAGGAGATTGCAGTGTTATTGATTCAAAGTGGGCTGGCTGCAGACCTCAAAAATGAAAAAGGTGAGAAAATCAGAAAAATAAACAAAGGTCTGTGATGTTTTTGAATTATCTTCATCATTCAGTGTATATGTATGTGTTAAACCTTAATTTACAAATTAAATAATTTTTGCCAAATTAATGAATCACCACAAAAACACTCTATCAAAATATTAATCTTGCTGAAACAAGCTATGTAGAGAGTATTGAAATAAAATAAGAAACAATTGATTCCTGACAATGAGTGTGTAAAAAGCATTAGAAATGTATTTTATATCAATTTGACAGATAAAACTCCTATTGATTTTGCTCGGAATAATGAAATGAAACAGATTCTAGGAGTCCGACCAATAAAAGAATTCAGTCTTCACCCCCACAGGTGTGAGGGGGTCCTCTTTAAGGTAGGTTGTCTCATACATATCCCCAGGTTTACCTTTAGAAACACACTTTTTAGCTGACCAGAGGATAAAGGTCAAGCATGTTTTTCTGATCAAACTTTGTTTGATGTCTGTCGTCATGTTTTATATCATTGTCACCATAATGGTCACATTATCATCTTATCCAGAAACACTGGTCAATTTCAGCCAAGCTTGCCACAAAGCATCATCTTTCCGTGAAGGAGATTAACAGTAGTAAAAGGAGATAAGACAAACATGCGCTCATTGTTTAAAAGAGAAAAAAATTGCTTCTTCTTACACTTGCTCTATTTGATATAACCAAGGGCTTTGATTCGTTGAATTTTATATTTCACCACGTGATATCTTTCCTTAGGTAATTTTGTGAATACTAAATTCCCTCACATGACTTGTTTTGGTGCTAACTGGGACACTGTGCTCAAACACGTTGAATTGTCAGCCATTGATTTAAAATATTCTTTACTTACATGGATGGACTCATATGGTGTAAACCTTTGTAAATAAATAAATGTACTTGAAGGGGAGTTGGAAAATAGTGATCTCATATTTTTTATACATGCCATTGTTATTCATATAATATGATTTAGATCCATTCTAAGGATGTTAACTCCACCTCTCATACATACATAATGTTCAATCAAGGGCAGGTGAGTGTAAATTCTCTACATTTGGTAAACTATAAGTACTAAAAAAAACGTGAAATTAATTTTTGTTTTACAGTCTAAAATTACTTTTAACATTTTTAAATATTAGGTGTCAAATTGACAGATTTCTGTAGTTAATATATTAAAGTGAATAAGTGAAATAATTTTTATAAGCAACACAAGTGACCAAAAAAGACCCAAAACACAGTGTTAAGTGCAATCCTTTGTTCAAATAAAAGGCCATGCATTCTACCATGAGGAGATACCACTAAAAAATAATGAAAGTTTCTTAGGGTCAGATAAAAGTCTTTTCAAGAACGAATTGCCTTCACTTGCTTAGAAAAGATGAAATATGTGAAAACATCTTTCAAAGGATGAATTCCTATAACTGTGGTCAGCAGTCCTCTTTCATCCCCTACTCTTACTGAAAATAGGGATATTAATTTGGGTCCAGTAGTCTGTCCATCAACACGTCTTCATTTTTTTCTGTGTGTAACATGTAAAAAATTGTTGAGCTTTTGCAATGAAATATATATCATTGTAAATATACCTTTGGTTTAAAAAAGATCCCCTTTAATTTTGAGGTCAAAAATTTCATACATACTGGTTGAGTGTAACACATTCTTTTCTGTATGATTTCTTAAATTTTTTTATCACAACCCCCTATGGCCTGAGAAAGACACTTTTTTATTTTGAAGGTCAAGGTCAGAATTTCATCATTCGTTTTTTGTGAAACACTTTTTGTTTTCAAATAACAGCATAAAAAGCCATTAAGCTATTTTGCAATAGAATTTTATACCTCACCTCTTTATGACCTATAAAAGATTTTTTTCTGATAAAAGCTGTAGTATTCTTTAATTTTTTTGAAGATAAAATTCAATATCACAATATCCAAAGAATGTATATTGAGTTCAATAGTTTAAAGTTCAAGGTTACATTCTGTCTTTGTGTAACACTATCATTTCCTGAAAAAATCTTAAAAAGACTCTGGGCTCTTGCTAAAAATTGAATACATGTATCTCAATTCTCTAAAGTCTTAAAATGACCCCTGTTGATTTGAGGTCAATAGGGCAAATCAGTTTCTAGGAAATGACATAGGTTTCTTTGCTTATTCAATAAAATGAGCTTAATTCAAATGAATATGAGCTTTTTTATGAAACTGTACATTATAACTCTTTATGACTTTCAAATGTTCATGTAAAAATTGTGAAAGGTCAAGGTATGAAATTTATAATTAATAGATGAATAAAAAATCCAACAATTGTTTAACCTCAGATAACAGTTAAGGCCCCTGGACCTCAGGTAAGTTTTCATGTTGGTAGTGACAAAAGGAAGTGTATTCCTGCTGGCAAATGTAGGCAAGATCAGAGTTTGTTATAAATACAATACCAGACTATTAATCTTTTATTATCCATTGTCTCTTGTTTGAAGGATGTATATTCATCTTTCAGTTTTATTTTCATTTATTATACATTAATGTGAAACCTTTTACAAAGTTAAACTATACATGGGTGATTTTTAAAGGTCCTTGGGCCCCTCGCTATTTTTATATAAAGGTACATTTCTGAATTCAATTTTAATATATTTCTTACAGAAATCAAGATTTCTTGGATTTAGGCCAGTCTTTGTGGTTTTGGAAAGAGGAGTACTGTCTTACTTCAGGAGCAGGTACATCTTATACTAAAGGTTATTTAGGTCACCTCACTCACTCAGGTGACTCATTATACCCCTACTCCGAAGAAATGGGGATATAATGTTTTACCCTTGTGTGTCTGTCCGTTTGTCTTGTTGTGTGTCTGTACGTAACAAATTTTTGGTAGCAGTATTCTTAGCTACTACTAATCAAGAAAAACAAGAAGGGCCTTTTTAACTTAGGTAAGTTTTGTTACTTTTGAGCCTCCACTCAGTGATTTATGTAATTAAGCCCCCATTATTGAAGATTTGGGGTTCCATAGTTTTTGCCCTGTCTGTCTAGCTGTTTGTTTGTCTGTTTGTTTGCAAAAAATTTGATAACATATTTAAATTCCTACTCGGTGTAAAATCTTGTGATAAGCTGTCAACCTTCCTTTGGATACCAAAGATTTCGACCATTTGACCTTGACCTTGGAGTTTGACCTACTGTAAATCACGTTTTATTCGCGAGAACTTAATTTTCGCGTAATTACGTGAGACAATGAGCTCACGAAAATTTCATTCTCCTGTGATAAAGTTTTCCTTACGATTATATAGAGGAAAAACAACAATTCGTGAAAATTATGTCTCGCTAATAAAGAGTCAATGACTACTTCACGAAAATAAGGTATCCCGAAAATTTAGTGATCTACAGTATTTTTGAAAAACTTTAACATCCGCCATAACTTTTGAACAGTTTGTGCCATGATTAATAAAGAACAAGGTATGGTTTCAATACAAATCTTGCCCTGTATTCTTCTAGAAGTGATGTAAGATTTTAAAAATAATCTTTTCTGAACTATTGAAATTCCATGTAGTAACAAGATGTGTTTGTTAAATTTTCCAAGTCATCAAAACCAACATGCCAATTTTAGAGAATGATCCAAGGATGAAAGACGTATTCAGTGAATTTCAGTTGATCAAAAGTAAAAGACAGAGCGAATCCTTAAAGAAGATTTTAACACGAGCCAAATTTAACAATACAGAGGAAACAGCCGGTGTTAAAAAATGTCATCATCCAAGATGTGGAACCTGTCCCTTTTTACAGGAAACCGAACAATTTATTTTTAAAAACGGAAGAAAATTCGTTATTCATTCTTCTTTTACCTGCGAAAGTTCAAATTTGATATATGTCATGACATGTTCAGGATGCGGCGAGCATTATATTGGCCAAACCGGGGACACCCTAAGACACCGCATGACCGTCCATCGTCAACAAATTCGTCAAACTGAATACCAGTGCACTGCCGTGAGCGGACATATTAGAACATGTGCTGAAAACATTTTTCCTAATTTTACAGTGTTTCCTATATACAAGTTCTATAACAAGACTTCCGAAAAGGAACGTGAAACCAAGGAAAAACATTTTATTTCATTGTTTAAACCAAAGCTAAACGCCCTGTCATAATAGACAATTTACAATTTTCCCGCATTATTTGTCTAACTGTTAACGTAATAACGTAACATAATGACGTCACAATGAACTGTACTAAAGCGCAACACTTTTGACGTTACATGACGTCACAATATACTTTGAAATGTTTGTATCTATAGCAATATGTCAAAACTCCTGATGATACAATTGAAACCGGTAGAGTTTTAATCGGCGTTCTGTTATTTTTTACTATATATATATATATATATATATATATATACTGTTAATTTTCTGCTATTCTAGAGGGGATGCCAGCACAGGGACCAGAAGAAAAGGAATGAGATACTTGGATGGAACTATAATACTGGTAGATATAATTACTTTATACTGAAATACTGGTAGATATGCCCGGTAATTACTTTATACTGTAATACTTGTAGATACAATTACTTTATCAGTTTATAATGTAAACTGGTAGATATATGTAGATACAATTACTTTATATTGGTAAATACAATTACTTTATATTGGTAGATATACAATTACTATATTTGGTACACTGTAGATACAATTACTTTTTACTGGAAGTATATTGTCAACTTTTACACACAATGCTTTCAGTCATTTAAGCAATTTGTATATTGAACATCACAAATATCTATTTGTAATGAATTAAGTCATAACTGTCACCATTCAAAGAATATACAGAATATTGACTTTTTAAATAAATATTTCTTATATACCTCCAAATTTTCTTTGTTTTTATAGTTGCCAAAGAAGTCAGAAAACAACAACTGTGAGTTTATACTGAAGTATTCTGATGGTATCCAACACACGTTTAGCACAGGGGAGGGGGAACAAGAAATTGCACGACAGGTGAGGGGTCGTGATTGTAATGAAAAACAACGAGAAAGGAAAAATAACTACAAGTTATGATGTAGTTATTACCCTCTCTCAGACAGCACTACTGGCCATGAAGATTCACTACAAGTTTTGGTGATGTTTTCTCAATAGCTAGATCGTCAATACTGATATAAGTTATGATTGCCTTTAAGATAGTGAATATTAAAGGCTCACATGACTTACACGAAACTTAATGCTCTGAATTCTGGAATTGATCTTCATTTTCAGAAGAGATTCATTACACAATATTTCATTATTGTAAGATATATGGTGACTGTACTGCAGATCATACTTGCATGAATGTTCCAATTAAGGATGCATACTACCAGAATGTTTGTTTAGTTTTAGACTAATAACAACCTTTGTTGAGTTGAGCTTTGTATTCTTTAAGTACACATGTGTCTTTTTTTAGAAATGGTTAAATGCATTGAAGGATCACATTAATTACAGCTCCCATTACACCCACCAGGGTGTGACCCAATCGGATGAGGAGGAGGAGATTTTGTCCCTGGGGTCACTACAAGACACACTTAAAGTAAACACTGAATTTCCCTACAGAATTTATCTTCCATTCTTCGTGAGGTTGTTGACTCACGTTTTAACTCTGATGTTGTTTTTTTTTTTATCGTACAGACTGCTCAGGCACAGCAGAAACTTCTGGAAAAAGAGATGGTGGAGCTCACCAGTGCAGTGACTAACCCAGGTTACGAGGGAACTACTCACTATATATTACTAGTATTCAATTCAACTTGCTGGGATTCTTAGAAAATTATTACAGCAGATTCACAGTATTAGTTATAGTGGCTTGGTTACCTGTAATGTTCTTACGAATTTGAGTGTTGATCTTGAAATATTTCTAGTTTGTCTGCTGACTTGCTTAAGCAAGTAGTAATCTCAGTGCTGAGTTGTTTTGGAATATTAACTAAATCATCTCTGGTATACTTGAAAATTTTACAACCAATTTGCATGAAATTTGGCATATATCTAGCAAACATTGAGTTTTTAAAATTGATTTTTTTTGGAGGGACTGCAGAAATTTCAAAACAAGCGAGTTTATTGCCCTGTTGAGATAAATATACATGTCGGTTAAAGAATATGGTTAAAATTAGGTAGTGGAAGGTAGTTGATTGTCCATTGCTAATAAATAAAATACTAAGGTTGACAAAAAATCAAATCATGACCCCTGGGGTTTGGTGTGTTCACAATGGGGGATCAAAGTTTGACATACATGTAGGAATATACGGGAAAAAATCTCTCTCAAAAACAGAAAAGCCTGTGCATGTTTATCATTTTGATAGGGAAGCATTCTTATGTAGTGTATATTCAAGCTTGTTCAAATCATGACCCCAGTGGTAGGGAGGGGCCACAATGGGTATCAAAGTTTTACAAGGAATAATAAGGAAAAAATCTTTTAAAAATCTTCTAAGTCCCCTCCCCATGTAAATTTTTGAAATACAGAACTAATTTGTGCTTTTTCCTGTGATGTTCCCCATGGGCCTCTTGTCCTTGGTTATCTTATAGTTAATCAGTGCCATTGAGTTTAAGATAACAAGGATGGACTGTGTTACTTTTTGAAGGACCCTGTTACAGATCCCTGTATACAGCCATGTAAACCTGTGTGTGAAGATGGCCCACATTTCTGGTTATCAGAATTGCTTCAATGCTTTATTCTGATGTTTCAGGAGGCTCAACAGTGGTGTTACAACAGATACAGAAGATTTCTCAGATGGCTGGGGAGATGAACATCACTTTTAGCCAGTGTCTGACTCTATTTCAACAACAGGAGGAGGTTAGGATCGGTAGCATCTTCAATGTTCTGATTTGTGTCTTTGAACACATATAGCCCTTTAATGATAAATTGACTTCACCAAAACAGTATTGATGGTGCATGTAAGGCAAGCCCATTGTAGAGTCTTCAACAAACTGTAATGTGAGGCCAAGGTTCAGACAAGTGTTCCTGGCTGGTCATTATTATAGATGAGAGAAAGTTGTGATACTGACAAGCATCTCCTCTTAATTACTCAAGCAATATTGAAAAAAAATTGTATAAGCAGGTTACATAAACTATTGAATCACACAAAAATATACCAGTATATATTACAGGGTTAATTGGTGCATATTGGCCAGAGTTGGCTGTGCAAACTTGCAAGTGCATTTATACACTATCTCTTACTTTGTCCAATAGTAAATGGTATGCTGATATCCTTGAAAATTTGTACTTTAATTAATGTCTTGTTTCAGAGTTCTATATCTAAGGAAACTTTGATTGAATTTAGGTTAGAGCCCTCCAGTTGAAGGAGGAAATGGAGAAATCTCGTGTTCTTCAGGAGGCCCTTCATGCTTTGGCCACAGAACATCACGAACTAGAGCAATCTATAGCTGTGAGAAAACCATCCACACAACGATACTATGATACAGACGAGGATGAGTTTTATGACTGTGATGAGGAGAATCTGGAGAACAGTGAGGGTAAGTGTTCTCAGTTATGAAATCTGGAGAACAGTGAGGGTAAGTGTTCTCAGTTATGAAACCTGGAGAACAGTGAGGGTAAGTGTTCTCAGTTATTTAATCTGGAGAACAGTGAGGATAGGTGTTCTCAGTTATTTAATCTGGAGAACAGTGAGGGTAAGTGTTCTCAGTTATGAAATCTGGAGAACAGTGAGGGTAAGTGTTCTCAGTTATTTAGCCTGGAGAACAGTGAGGGTAAGTGTTCTCAGTTATTTAGCCTGGAGAACAGTGAGGGTTAGTGTTCTCAGTTATTTAAGGTATGTCACTCGTCAGCTTTTAAAAAAAGTTCAGAACCTCTTATTTGAAAACTATTTATTTAAAATTCAATTTTCATAACATATATAAATTCAATAATATATAACAAACTTTGCCGAGAAATAAAGATATGATAAAGAAGTCAAGATGATATTTGCACCGTTTTTCCCCTGAAAATAACACGTTTTGACCAACATTTCAAAATTAACATCACTGACCCCAACTTTTTCTTTCATCATTTTAAACTACTCGATACTTGTGACTGATCAGCACTTCTGTGGTAAAAAGTTTGATATAACAAAATATCTTATTAGTGACATACCTTAATCTGGAGAACACTGAGGGTTAGTGTTTTCAGTTATTTAATATGGAGAACAGTATACAGTTGTTGACTGGGGTAGAGGGAAATAGTTGATCTGTTTGACCGGAGTGCAAGCTGTTGCCCAAGGCCATAGGGGCAGGCCCAAGGTCAAGCTCAAAAGATCAAGGTAATTGGTATCCAATGAAAGGTCTTGCCATAAAAAAATACATATATGAAGTATGGAAGCCCTAGCCCTAACCCTTCAAAAGTTTTGACCATGCAAGGTTAAAATTTTTAAAAAGTAGGTCAAACTCCAAGGTGAAGGTCAGCTTTTAATGCTTTTTGTATCTCAAATAGTCACGAAAGTGACTTACTATAAACCAAGAATTTAAATAACAAGAATTTGCAAATTAACAAGTATTTATTATGGCAATAATTGTATTTTATTAACAGCACAAAAATATTTACATTTATATATTTACAACGAAAACTGATGTACTAGCGACCTTCCTATATACATGTACTTAGGGGCCTACCTAACAGATGTACGAAGTCCAGAGCCCGTCCTACCCAATGCTAAGTCCAAAGAGAAGTGACCCACCCCTGCACAACATATCTACTATGCCTAACCTAACCAGTTTACCAAAAATAGAAATTAGGAACTTGAAATTAACAATAGAAATGGATGTATAAATAAGGAAAACAAAAAGGATAACTCGAACGAATGAATGAGACAATTAACCATATTGAACGAACGGAGACCGGGATCCACCCCAATTATTGTATCAGAAAATGAGCTGGTACGAACCTTTGATAAGGTTTCAGACCAACTGATCTAAACGTGAAATACTGGACTTTAAATACACCGTGGTCTAAAGGTGTATCTCTCTTATCCGATCAAATTCTACATTCTATGTATAACCCATACATTTCCCAAATCACTGTAATAAAGCTAGTAGAAAGTTTCCAAATGTTCAATAAACAATTGTAACCAATAAGAGTTATCGCTATTTACTAACTCTGTAAAATCCAATCCTACTACACATAACTCAACTATGAAAGTCCTAGATTCAACTGTTCAAAAGTAATGGCCAGAGTAACAAATTGGAATTTTTGTGTAAAAGTGTGACAAACTCCAAGGTCATAGTCAAAAACTCAGATTTAATGATACCTAAAAGAAGGTTTTGTTACAAGGAAAACACCTGTGAAATATGAAAGCCATAGCCCCATTCAGTCAAAAACAGACAGCTAGACAGACAGATGGACAGGGCAAAAACTATATGCCCCTGAATCTTCGATTAGGGAGGCATAAAAATTCATGTCCCAGAAGTAGATGTAGGGATCAAATAGGGCTTATGAAGGCCTTTTCAGTTATTTGTTAAGTATTTTATGAAGAAGTAATAAAATTCTTTATCTCACATTATAAGATGGCCATTTTTGTCTCCAGCTTTCCTGAAACTGAAGGGACATTGAAATTCATTCGTCTATCCATCCATCAGACTGTCAATCTCTTGCAAAAGTTTTAACCTTGGTCATATCTTTTGAATCGTGCGATCGGCAACACCGATCGTTAAATTCAACTACAAGAGGAAGATGGGGTGAAACAAAACAGTATTTTGTCATATTTCTTCGCGTTTTCCTTCAACATTTCTGACTTTTGAGGTGCAACTAGACATGTTTAATACCATGAAAGTCCTTTGCGCATTAAATATCACCTTATCTTTTGTAAAGTAAAGTTTTCCTTGAACATAATTGCCCTAACATTACACACGAAGCTTGTTTAAGTGATATTTCTTACCTTACTAGGTATACCCAACAGTTCAATAGGCACATTTGCAATTCTAAATGGGTAAATCATAAATGTTTTCCGATTGAAGTTCTTCATCAAACAGAAAGCTTCAAAATGACGTTTTGAAGTGAACACATGGCAAATGTTTTGGCAATCTGCAACAACTCTATATGCAATCGTACAACGAAGAAAATATGATGAACATGCGATCGTGCAACATGAAAGTTTTGAAATACTTTTAATGAAATATGATAATAGGTAACCATGTGGTATGGGCAGAAAGTTTGTTAAAATAGAACGGAACACCGAGCATTCGATTTTCGAAAGGGAAAGAGTGAATTTGACTGACACTCTAGTCTATTAGTTGAATAATGTTCACATTTTAAGAGAATTGAAAACTCCATGGAACCTTTAAACTTGTTACTATTTGATGAATGCAATTGACACTTGATTATTTAAAAAAAAAAAAGATACTGACAGAGTGTTACAAGGGCAGAAGTTTAGTTTTTAGAAAAAAATGTTTTATTATTGTCGATGGAATGGCAGTTCAGTTACAGGAGTCGGCATATACGAGGGGTGATCAAAAAGTTCGCAAACTAATTGAATTACTTCCATACAAGAAACAATATTTGGTTTTAATGTTGATTATATTTTGAATTAATCCTCTCCGATTTTAATGCACATCAACCACTGTTCTGCGTATGCGCGAATGACGTGATATTGGCGGTCACGTGACCCCCTCTGTAGCACTCTGTCACAAAAGTTGAAAGATTTTTCCGAGTTTTACATTTCTTTCCATGCGAGTTAATTTTTATGACAAGAACAGTTCATTTGTCAGAAATGGTCATATCTCGGCAACAGAATGGGTGGATCCTTCCCAAAAATTAGCATGGTGACCATTAAAACACACATCTTCTGTCTCAGGAGAGACCTTTATTCAAGGTGGATAGAGAATGGGTGCATCCTTTTTATCATATCTAATATGTTTAAAATCTAAAGTAAACGATATCTTAGGTATTTAATACTTATATCATTGTTCAAATATTCAACTATTTTTCAAAGTGCTAATTGGAGGTCTTTAATAGCAAATTGCTTAATTAAAAATACATATCTTTTCAAACTTGCTTTCACTGGGCAAGATGACAAGTAACATTTTTAACCATCAGCCTTCCTTCACTAAAACGATTAATCCAATCATTAATTGAATTTATAGGAACTCATTTATCTCAATAAACTGTGTACAAATTATTAAATGATACTGTAGAGGGATTTCTAAGATATACAATAAATTGTACAGTCGTTTGTTGAACGAGTTCGACTGAAACAACCATTTTTCGTCACAAGTGACCTAACTAGTGAAGTCATTTTCACATTGTGACGTCACAAACAAGGAGAGAAACTTTATTCAGCATATGCTATTTATAGAACTTGTGTATGGCCATGTGTGCACCGAATTTCATTCTAATCTGAATTGTGGTTTTGTAGATATAGAGATAGTTAGCGAACTTTTTGATCACCCCTCGTATTATATCAAAAACTGAAATTTTCAGAAAATGAAAAAAAAATGTATCAATACTATAAATATAATGATCAAAGGTATTGGCATACCTAGCAATTTTACAGAAATTTTCAGTAAATAAAAGATGTGTTAAATATGCACATGTTATTATAACAGCATTATGTACAGTATACTTTTTTTTTTACTGAAAATTGTTATTATTATTGTTTATTTTTTTAAAATTGATTGGCAATATCATGAAAGTTGAAAAGCATGCCAACTCATAATAGCTTACTTTGATAAACTTTATTCAATTCTTTATGGCCCTTGAATAGACAACTCATTGGGATATCAACATATTAATTTAGGCTAAAATCATGCACGTACAGTGTAGAATCGGGGGGAAGGGGGGGTTAAACTTTTTACTTAAAGAATAGGCTGGTAGCCCTTTTTTTGCAGTATAATCAAATTGGGGTAATTTGAAGCTGGTTATTTATGGATAAAATTTGGTTGATCAGACACCCCCTCCCTCCACCCCACACACAACACATTTCCAAAATTGATTTATGAGTTAGGAGAATGTTCCTTATTTGTATTTTGCTTGTCAAAGAAGTATCTTAGAATTTTTTGTTGGGGGGGAGGGGGGCTGAAACTGTTATGACATTGAGATTAAATTCCTACATTTACATTTTTGTGAGCCATCAAACTCTTTTTCAATATCACCTCTTTATTAATGTAAGACAATTTTAAGAGTAAAAAAAAAATTATGTATCAATGACTGGCTGCCTAATTTAAACATAAAATATATATTATACATCAAAATAAACTCTTTGACAAGAAGTATTTCAAATTTGTGCTATGCTTATTTCGTGCGTTATACGATCGCTATTTCCATGTTGTACGATTGCTTCATAAAAAGATACATGTCATTGACGATCGCCTCGCGGTGGTCAAATTTCCCAGTTGAATTTTGTTTTTAGGATATTATGTGTAGTTTTAATTCTAAAAATATTTTGATTATACTTCCAAGAAACATAACATGATAAAAGCAGCAAATGTTGGTAGATAATAACAACAATAAACTATTTCAAAGCATGGAAATTTGATGTTTTCAGCATTGTCGATTTGATCGGTAACATTTGCACAGAAACTGTTTGACAAATTTACTCTCAGTGAATCTTAAACTGTTGAAAATTATCTAAATTGAATGTTTTCTAATTTTATTTACACCTGGTTACACTCCAGCACATACAAAACTATTTAAATTTACCCCCTACAATACTTTCTTCTTCAATGTTTTGATCTATGTTGTCGATCGCATCGGCGTTGCCAATCGCAGGTTGACAGGGGTGGAGAAGAGGTTTGCCTTTCATCAAACACATGTATATTACCTAGGACAAGACCATTCTGAAAACACTATTATTTTTGACCCAGTGACCTTGATGTTTGACCTATTTAAAAAAAAATTATACATTACTTTGAATTGTCCATAACTTTGAAGAGATAGGGCTTTCATATTAGAGATGTGTATTACCTGTGACAAGACCTTCCTTAATACACTATGATTTTTTACCTTGTGGCCCTGACCTTGAAGTTTTACCTTCAAAGTGTGTGCATTTTGTCCCAAGTTTAACGCACTTCCAAAAAAAAATTCAGAATGCATTAATTTTGTCCAAATTTTAACACACTTTGAAAAGGACTCAAGCAATACTTAATGGGCCCTTTTTAAGTGTCATTTTACTTTGAAATATTAAGTAACAAATCGTTCTGACTTTTGGTAATAGTTAGATACTAATGGATATTTCTAAAGTAAAAGCACCTTAAGTATCTCTTAAATTAGCGTGGATTTGAAACAATTGAATATTTTTAAATACCCATGGATACCCTAAATCTGGAAAAGTCGTACCGAACCTATTTGGATTTAGTTTATGTAAATCAAGGGGAAATGATATTTAAATGGACTTGAACAATCTGATGTTGGATCATAGTCGGGCACATTTGCAGAATGTTACTTCTTGTGCCAAATCTGTTTAAAAAATTGAATGAAGCTGTAAAGTGGCCTGTAGTCATAATGATCACAATAAAAAATTGGTACTCTTGCATCTGAAAAAATTACAATAATTGAGTTTCATTGAATTTGAAATTAAAAAGGACTGTTTAGGGGACTTTCAATACCTGTTTCATTGTCTTGCATGAATGTTAAAAATGTTTGACACTTTTATGAAACTCTCTTTTCCCTCCCGTGTTCTTAAAAACAAATACATACAAATATCTCTAAGCGGCACGACTTTGACTTAATGATACAAAACCTGCCTAATACTGAGCACCTTTGAGGAATGTTTACCAGGTGGAACTCACGTGATTATCAGTATTTTAAATAATTGATTCCACATGTGGGTTCAACATGGGTCATACAGGTAAATAGCTCTCATTTGCTATTGGAAAAACATTGTACTTTTTATACATTTTTAATGTTTTAGGTACCAGCCTAATTGTGAACAAATATCCTACTTTCGCACTAGTTTGATAAATGTATTATACGTCTTTTATCATTTGCACAAATTTGTACAAAGTTAGGCTCATAGTAAACAAAAGCTTTGAAATGAATAACCATTCTTAATTTACTATAGAAAATTACAAATGTCGGCTAACCCCGACCACATTGTATGGTTTTGTTATTTATATATTCATGAATTTCAGTGGAAAAAATTGTTGAATCGAATAGTTTATATAGCTATCAATGAATCATTTGAGATGAGAAATTTTGCTCAATTTGAAAGTTTATTTTTTCACATTTTACCAGGGCCCATAAATTCACTCGTTCTTTCTTTCAAAGTGTGTAATTTTTTCAAAGTGTGTTGCCAGGGGGATGTAGCCACAGCCATCTTAACAATGTAGTTTGACAAAGCTTATGGTGCATGATGGGCCTCATATATATATATATATATATATATATATATATATATATATATATATATATATATATATATATATATATATATATATATATATATATATATTTTTTTTACATATAAGCTTATGGAATCAATCTTGATTTCAGGAATACTTGTGCATGGTTCCTTCAAAGAAGATGTGGAGTGTATGACCTATCAGTCCATTAAGTCAGACAATCCTGACAAGTCAAAATATGGAAGGTAGGATATAAGTAGGGTATTCTGAAAAATCTCCACCATTATTAGGTCACTTAAGTCATACCTCTTAATGCCTGACGTCACGGTATTAGGCGCTGTATAAGAAAAGATATATCCAAGATCCAAAACTGTGCGATCATATATAGAGAGCTAGATTTTGTGCAATCTGATTTACATTGGAAGTCTTTACCTGCATTTTAAAAGAAACAGTTTTCAGAAAAAAGAATGATATTACTGATGCAAAATACTGCAGTGTTTACTTCCTTACTCTTTTTGCATGGAACAGATTATTCAATGTGATTTGCCGTTTCAATATGTCCAAGTAAGCTATCTTTGCGCCTTTTCCTTGGATTGTTTTATTGTATGAATGGGTATGCTTAAACTTCCATGGAATTAAATTAAGTTTATCCTTTTCACTCAGAGCTCCGCGGGTGGCTCGTACCGTGCACACTAGCTAGTTTGAATGGAGCGCAGTGGAGTCAGCTGAGGATTGCAGATTGTGTCCTTTTAACTTCCTTCTAATGTTTCAGAAATTCTGTCTACAAGTTTTATATCATTTTTTCAAACAACATATCATATGCATCAGTATATGGACATGCAACACTAAAGAAATGATTTTTCTAATTTGTTTCCCGATCCCGTGGTTTGTTTATTCCATAAATGGACTTGTCGAATTATATTAAACAACGCAGTTCAAGTCATCGTCTCCAGATGCATAAGGTATTATATGTCTCTGTTCAGATGCACACAATAAATAAGATGCAGTGAAAAATCATGGATTTTCATTCCAAAAAGGCCTAAATATTGAATTTACTTATTTCATTCTCAATATATGATAGTGGATAGTGTCACTACCCCCTCCTTTTTTTTAAGAAAAAAAAATAATGAACACACATTTCTACTGTATACTTCAGAGGAGAAAATACACTCAAACAAAATGTGTATTTAATTATATCCATCTTTTAAAATGTTTACAATGCATGATTTGATAACAGATTTTGTAATAGGTGTAACAATTATGTAGCTTTGAAATTTCAATTACACCAGGTTTTCCAAAATATAAAGTTAGAATATGTTTTAAACCCACACAAGTATTGCTCAAAAGGTTTATCACTCTTCATGCAGATAAAGTGATTGATTTAGTCAGGCAAGCTTTTTAAGAAGCTGTTACTTGTATGATTTCAACAGTTGTTGTTTATCCTGCCTTAATGTTGAATATTTTCAGCTTCTTCTCTGAAATCACAGAACCAATATCAACCAATTTTGGCAAATAGCATTTGTGGGATAAAGTAAACAAAAAATATAATTCAAAACTATTCCATAATCACTTCAAACAGCTCCTAGAAATAATAGAACTATTAAATACCCTAGATATATTTGTGCTTTTTTCAATATTTTAACTTTTTCATAAGAGTAATGCATAGGTCACATTCAATCCAATAGTCTGGTGACCAAATTTTTCTCGTATCACCGGCTGAAGAACATGATCGGCTTAAAGAAGTATCTGGCAATGCGGAGCAGTCACATTAATTCCTCGAGCCACCGATAATTTTCAAAAATAAAAAAAATTTAAGTCGGTCATCAGTTGCCCGTTCATTGTTTTCTAAGCTGCAGTTTGATTTTCACCGTTGGCCAAAAATAAAAACCCAATTCCTAAATGTTGACAGACCAATGACCAACTTAAACACCCAGTATTTTACATTAACCTCCCCATAATCTACCAGATTCAAGATCAATAATTTTCCGCCTGTCAAGCATTAAAAAAAAACAATAGCTTCTGATTTGATTGACAGGTCAGCTCCCTGTTGTACCTGATAATCTGAGTTGGCATGTTTTGAAGACAACTGCAGGGTCATGCGTAAAGGGTACTTTCATGTACCCACCTTTTATATAATTATGCAGGTTAAAAAAAAAATTACGTTGGTAATTTTATTTCCAAAATAATAATTGAGAGTAGATAATTTGAACACTGACTGTAAAAAATATTTGTTTCAATCTTCATAGCTGTTTGGTACTTGTGAGCAATATGTCATCCAAGATATAGATCTGTAGAATTGAGGCCATCCACAGAAACTATTTGCCGTAATCCACTGATAAAACTATATGTTGAAAGAATGGAATATAACAAATAAGACAAAAAATATTCAGCACTAACAGCATGGTTTTCAAAAATATGTTTTATCTCTGTAAAATGGAAACAATCTATACACATGTTGTAAAAAATGTCAGAATTATTGCTCATATTTCCTCTGACATCTGTCTATATTCATAATGAAAAGGTGAAAATAACGAACAATGGTCAATCCTAAAAACAAATCTTTCAAACGATAAAAATTTGTTAAAACACAAACCCTCTGAAATATTGAAGATTTTTCCTATAATTCCCATGTAAAACATTTATCGTCTATTGTGGCCCCACCATACCCACTGGCGTCATGATTTGAACAAACTTGAATTTACACCATCTGAGGATGATTCCACATAAGTTTCATCTTTGATTGCCCATTGGTTCTTGAGAAGAATATTTTAACAGATCTTTATGTATATTATTATAATCTGGCAGGACAGACACAAAATTGGTCGGCCAACGAAGAAAGAGATCAAAATTGGTCATTAAGGCAATGGCCGATGAACAGCCAACTGTAGCCCGAAGAATCCTACATGTATTTTTGCCTGAAAAAATGGAGGCTGTTGGTTGTCTTTGGAGTGGTCGTCTGCCATGGGGTTTAAATACCATTGACTTTGAAAGTTAAAAATTCTTAACTTAAATGCAAAAGAAATGCAATGTTCATCTTATTTTATGGGGAAAAAACTAAGTTGGTAATAAAACAGTTGAATGATTTTCATCTCATAAAAGGACATTAAGAATTATTATACTTCTGTTAAAATGTTTCTTATATAAAGTTCTGAAGGTAAAATAGCTATCTACTATAGTTCACGCATAGCAAAGCTATACCCCGGGGTATAGTTTTTGCTATCTACCCTCGGAAAATTTTCATGCAATTTTTGCCTCCAATTTTGATTTCAAGCGATAAATCTATTGTCTGATGATGTCATAATGACTTCAGTAGCATTGTGACATCATCAGGATTTCAGATTATTCTTGCAGTATTATCTTATTTCAAAATAATTCAAACCTCAGAAATTATATTACACATCAGTATAATAAAACGCTTATCCACTGTTTGTGAGTGGGATAGCTCTTTTTTCAAACCCTTGACAGGGACTATTCCCCTCGGGCAAGCCCTCATGGAATAGTTACCCGTCGCGGGTTTGATAAAAGAGCTAGCCCACTCACAACCAGTGGATAAGTGTATATTAGCCCTCTTAGAGTAGTTCTTTATTTACACTATGTCATTAACAAACAGTAAAACTAGATCCATAATTCCTCTTTCCCAGATGTGATTTTTAACTACATTGGTTTGATTTTTACTCTGCGTTCTAAATATCGATCCAGTAATGGTTTTGCAGCAAGTCTGTTTTGTCAACAAAGTTAAAACTAAGAAAAATCATAAAAAATCTGTTTCTCAAGAACAGCAAAGCTAATGATTGGTCATATTTATATGGAAGCATCCTCATGTGGTGTACTGTAGATTCAAGTCTGTTCAAACCTGTGTAGAGTAGGGCCACAATGAAAGTTCAAACTCATAGGAAAAGAGTCAGTTGGTCCAAAAAAAAATGTTATTGTACTCAGTTGTGTAGATTCAATTTTGTTCAAATCATACCCCCTCACACTTTTAGGGGTAGGTCGGGACCTTTTAAGCATAAATGAAGCTTTTTTCCTAGCCAGTGCTCAGGTGAGCAATTTGGCCCCTGGGCCTCTTGTTTACAAAATTGTACTAGTAAAAAAAAACTTTAAAAATCTTCTTTTCAAGTACGGAAAAGTTTATTAGTACATTTATCCTATATTGATATGGTGGTATTCTCAAGTAGCCCCTCTCCCCTTCCCCTCCCAAGTAAACTTTAATTTCAATACTGAGCTTATTTGTGGTTTTACCTAGCCCATGTGCTCAGGTGATTGATGTGGCCCACGGGCCTCTTGTGATATTTCCATTTATTTTGAATTTATTTCTAGGGAGTTTATTTTATTTTTTAATATTTAGTTCTTTAACTGATTAATATAATTATTTGTAAGTTTTATATGATAAATGATACCATGTCCCTGCAGAGTGAGAGACATTAGCTTTTATGTACACACTGTGCATGATGCAACCCCCCCCCCTCCACACACCCTCCCTCACACACACACACACCAAAAAAAGGGAAAACAGAAACAACGAAATGAACAGGGATAATTAATTTTGTATTTTGACACCTTCCCTAGTAGTATCGTTTTGTAACATTTATTATCCGTTTCGGCAAAATTGAGTCTGAAAGATGTGCTGTTTCGATGAGGTCGATATCGCACAGAAGTGATTGTCAAATTTTGGCTGTTATGATGTGTAAAGATCGATATTGAGATATGAATAATATTCGATGGGAACTTTGAGTTAATTTACAGGTTCATAGAAGAAATTACAGCATGATTGGAGAGCTTACAGATAAAGTCATTTCTTGATTTCGATCAGCTGATTGACGTGGAAAATTTTCAATACTGCAGTAGATCTGATACAAAATGAATATCATCAGGCCTAATTTTTAAAATTCATGTTTTGTTAAATGTTTTATTCGCCAAATTATCAGTATGGCTAGTAAAGACGACAGTGATTCTTTAGAAAAATATGTCAGCCATCGTAGGGGAAAGCAGTACAGGTGAGAATTAAAATTACATTGGAAAAAAGTTTTCAGCTTGCAAATGATGTTTTAAGTTGATCATAAAGCGCATTCATTTTAGAATCGCTCTGTTTTTGGCCCAAAATTGAAGATTTTAGATGTGAATCTTTTGAGGGTGCTTTTGACTGTTGACAACGAGAGGATGTTGGTAAAATGGTAGTGTGACTAAAATGGGAAGTGAAATTCGAGCCGGGCCGGGAATTTCAAAACTGAAAACCGGGTTTTTGACAATAACGTGATAAATACTTATTCTTTCTTCATGAAATTTACGGACATAGTTAATATCCATACGATTAGCCTTCACTGAGAGTTTTAACTCAAAATGTTGTTTTTTTCAATGATTATCTACGATTGTCCTTTTCCTGGTGACTAAAATGGGTAGCAAGCCCGGTTTACTCATTTTGGCGATTTAAACTTAATTTCGACAACATATTTACAATAATTTCTGTTGGATCTTTGAAATTCAACATAAACTTCTTAAATCATCAAACTGTTTAAGTCGATTATTAAAATATACGCATTTATGAATACCAGGGACTGGCCAAAACCGGACATGTTCACCCGTGACGAACGTTTAATTTCTGAAATACTTATCAGAGGATGTTAGATATTTCTTTACGTGACATTGCCCAGCACTAGGATTTTATGCAATACTAATTTTAAAGATATAAAAAATATTAGGAATCTTAATTAATCTTCTAAAGAATCTTCCAAGCGAAATATGCTGACATTACCTAGATTATTAATATCAAAATTAATACCCAAATACCAAGCTAATTGTGCAAATAAAAGTGATATAGATAATTAAAATATAAGATGACTGTGGTTTGATTTGTATATATATATATTTTTTTCCTATTTATTTTTTAGATGTATCGGTCAATGACTATGAAAAAATCTACACTCTACCAGATACATACAAAAACAGGAGGGTTTTTTTTTTTACAGTCATATATCTGATTCTACATTCTTTCTTAGGCAATAATTTGGAATCATTAAGTTTGTCCCGGGCAAACGCGTACGGTTTTGACATGACACCGGGCCTGCTACCCAAGTTACCTGGAAAAGGTCAATCAGCGATAATCATTGAAAAACAAAATATTTTGAGTTAAAACTCGAGCGAAGGTAAATCTTAAGCTTATTAACTATGTCCATAAATTTCATGAAGAAAGAACGAGTATTTATTTCATTATTATCAAAAACCCGGTTTTCAGTTTCTAAATTCCTGGCCCGGCCCGGGTTTCGCTACCCATTTTAGTCACACTTGTTAAATGGGTATTAAAACCTGGCTGGGTCAGGAGTCGACTGCACTTTATTTTTATGAATCATAATTTTTATAATAACCCTCGCAACAAGTTGCGTGAGGTATAAACTTTTGACCCATCCATCAGTCTCTCAGTCAGAGTGTCAGTCAGTCCTGTTTATTTGTCAGGGCAACCCCTTGTAAACCGCTGCACAAAAGAATGGAGGCGTACAAGGCGAGGACGATCCCCCGCTCTGAAAAAGACATTTCTCAATAAAATTTTATGGTTTATATCATCTTTTTTTGTATCAAATTATTCAAGCCTGGTGTGCTCAGGTGAGCGCTGTGGCCCCTGGGCCTCTTGTTATTGCTTCTTACTCTTGCATAACAGTGATTTTGGATATATGAGTAATGACATGGGGTTCAATACTGCCAGTTAAAATTAATTTCTTAACCATAATCTATTGTCTCCTTGATTAAATTTTAAATTGTCATTCCTACAATAAAAGATCGCAGCTTTAATTTTACTTCCAAGACACCTAGATCGTATTTTTTTTTTTTAAATGTACAATTTTAACCATAGATATGATAACAGGTTCATTTTGCGAGGACTTTTTAACCTTCATTTTAAAAGGGTGATTTTTAAAGTTCTCAAATTGATAGATTACCGGTATAGTTTGAAAAATGATAAAATTCAGTCAAACTTTTAACAGTTATAAGGTATATTATGAAATAAAACATGTGATATATTTCCCTTTTATCATGCACATTTAATTCCAAAACGTTTTATTTTCTCTGTAATTTATCTGACTTGAAACATGATCTTTGAAAGTAAATATCTCTTTTTTTGCAAATAAAATTGAAAATTTAATAATATGATATCTAAAGACGTCTTTCATGTTGTGTATTTCAGAGTAATGGTATAACTGCCATACTTTATAAAACTTTGCAGGGACAGTTTTGTAAAACCCATGAAAAATCGACATTGTCTGTGTATCTGCGCATGCGCAGACTCTTTCTTCAGAGTGTTTTTTAGTCTCAATTTCTTACTTTCCTGGTAATATGCACATCTACACATTGTGTCCTAAATATCTGCAAAGTTTGACTAAAGAAAGAGGGCGTATAAGACGTGTACAATCCCCCATTCTGAGATAAAATGTTTCTCAAAATTCACAAAAAAGTTATATTTTTCCAAATTCATGTTCTCAGTAATGTCATCTTCAAAACATTTTATTATTTTACTGAACAACTTATCATTTGATAATCTTTATTTCAAAGTTGACAGTTAAGCATATTTAGTGGAAAATGGGTTTAATAGAGCTATAAAAAGCAAATTTTGAACATGAATGGGTCAAGTCTCCATTCTTCGTGAACCCTTAGATGATGGAATTGTAAATGTGAAATCTATTTCATTTGTCCAAAAAATGGAATCTGAACCCATTCTGTACGGAAATCGAACTTTTCTGGAATAAATTTACGCTTCAACAAACCCGTTCATTTAAATCACACTGAAAGACGTCAATTATTAACATATACTTCCTAGCGTAGTGGTTAATGCAGTTGGTCTTGGACCAAACCTGCACTATGGAGAGAGCTCGGATCATCCATGAAGCTTTTTCTTTTTTGTTTTCAAATGTCTTAAAAACATGAGTGAAAAATAAATTATTAATAAATTAATTAAAAAAATAAAATACAGAATTTGATACTCAGTTTACAGTAAAAGTCACCGAGCGCAAGTCTGCTCCAGATCAATATTTTAAAATAATGTGTAGAATGATAATATCAATGAAATATATAAATAATGTTCTGGAGCAGGCCTGCACTTTATCAATTTTATAGTATAATTTGTCTGAACAGATTTTGTCCATTTTTATCCTCTTCCTAAAAAATTATACAAATTACTCCAAATAATTATTGAGGTCATAAAAACAAAAGTTGTCAATAACCAAGGACCTATAATAATTTTTGTTAATTTAGATTTTAGATTTCTCACACAATATATAGAATTCAGCACATTTCAACAAGCTTTCAAAATATGGGGGCAAATTCAAAATATATAATATACCGCATATAGTTTTTAAGTTTTATGAATACAGTCATTTCATACTCTTCATGTACTTTAGCAGTCCTTTTTTTGCATGGTATTAGTTTATGCTATGTACGCAGTCACAAATTTCTGCGGAAATTTGTCCAAGCGTACTTAATATAAATGTAAGGCATATAGTGATAGTCTAAGAAATCTGCGTAATTTTCTACATGCAGATTAAACAAAAATTGAGATTCCGCGGAATTATGACCCCTTGGAAAAAAGTATGTCTAGAGTATTTTAAAATTTCCTTTTCATTTAATTTGTTTCCTAATTAATATCAAATGATTATCTGTTTAATTTAAAGCTACACCCTTTCTATCCCTCTGATAGGCCCCTACTTTCTGTTCAGTTTTCTTAGTTATTACAAGATGTTGTCTTAATTGTCTCCTGTTTACAACATAGAGACAGATCTAGGATCTTGGTTTCTGTAATATTTGGCATATATCCAGGTGATCTTAACACTGTGCATATGTAACAGTAAAGGTATTACTATCGTATACTGGTAAAAGTGTACAGTAGTTTCTCTATCATAAACAAAATGGAACGACTCTTTGAATTATGAAATATACTGAAAATGGAATTTTAATTAATTGTTGCTAAATATTAAAAATCAACTGAACATTATTCTATTAGACTAACTCCCACACTCTACATTTTTTAAAATTGAATATTATTGTACTATATGCAGTACTAAAACCTTAATGATAGAAACTATAATCTTTTACCGTTTAGGAGATATGAAATCATTTGACATAAATTAAGTTTTAGAAATTTCTTTATTGTGTTCTTTTTCTGTTTCTCGATCTTGCTACTTCAATACCTTTATTTTTTTGTCAGAGAGAACTTATTGCACATATCCTGCAATTTCTGTATTCAAAACTAAATATTTATTTACTAGATAGACCGCCACTATGCCGTATAAAAGTATTCACTGTACTTTCATAATAGTGTTTCCTGGAATTTAACATCATTATAAACACGCTTAAAACGATTCATGCCAGAGATGAAAAAATTGCTTTGTTATAAACATAATTGTTATATTTGTAAAGTGTTCAATATAGTCTAAAGTAAAGGGGGATAAATAATGAAAATCATTTCTCTTTAAGCTTCGATCAATCATTATATATTAAGTATTTCACTATTGTAAGCATATGTTTTTACTGTACCCCTAGTGTAGCAGGAAATTGCAGAATTGCTCCAAAAGGATTTTAGATACTACACTGTATATTTATACCCCCTGCTTGGGTATGTCCGTCTGTCTGTTACACTTTGGGGTACCCATCTCTTATCTGCAACTCCTCTCATACCACTGAATCAAATTTGATAAAACTCTCAGGGAATTTTTATCACATAATTGCCATTGTGACCTCCTACTTTACTTTTTGATCTCACACTGACATTTTTTGGGTTTCCCATAGCAAAACATGGACACTGCCATTATATTCATATAGGAGGCTGCGGATATCATTTTAAGTGAGCTCGTTGCTCACAATACCTCTAGTTTTTTCCTTGATTGCCATACATTGAGAACATCTCTACGAGGTCCTTAAGGCATTCTCATTTTAACTATCATTTTAACTCATCACTATCTAACATCTGCCAAGTTGGCATCTTGTCATTAAGGCCAACAGAAAAAAATCCATACACATAATATTACTGTATGAAAAAATTGGCCTGATAATTTTTAGTAAGAATAACCTGTACCAGTCACCATACAATTCTGTTTACTGATCAGTCCATATTGTCTGTTCATGCTGTCTTTCTGTAACTCACATTCTGGGTATTAAGGTCCTTTTAAATTAGCTTTCAATTGCAATGAGATTTAAATTTATATCAGAACTCTCTCTGACTATGTCCTTTTAACTTGATATACCCGCAGTAATTTAACAGAGCTGAAACAAGTACCAAAAATCAATATTCAAGGACTACAATTTTTATTTGAATGTTTGTCAATGATATATATTAAAATTATATCTTTCTAAAATCTTATAACATGTATACCAATTGCAAACTTTAGAAAATTTGTGTAATGAAATTTTTTTCAAATTGATAACTTTTTGATTTTGGTCAAAAGGTAAGAAATTCATATATACATGCATAAAAAGGTGTCCAGAAGATATCTTGATGTGATGACTCTTAAACACCCAATTTTATGTTAATGCCCCCAAAATCTACCTGATTCAAGATCAATAATTTACTGCCTGTCAATCATTAAAAAAACAATAGCTTCTGATTTGATTGACAGGTCAGCTACCTGAGCTTTCTGATATTCTGAGCTTGCATGTTTTGAAAACAATTACCTGGTCACGCGTCAAACGCTTTCATGTACCCGCATAGTATACACACGGGTTAGAAAACTCCAATATGAATTTTATTTCAAAAAATAATCTAAAGAAGATTATTAAAACATTGACATAATAAAATATTTCTTTTCTATCTTCACTGCTGTTTGTTACTTGTAAGTGTTATATCGTCCACGTTATCTGTAGAAAAAGAAACGTCCACAGAAACCGGCTCTATTTGCCGTAATTGGAAGTCCTACGATTTAAATTATTTTTTAAGAAATGGGATGTAAGAAAATATTCAGAACTAACAAATGGCAAAGCATAGTTTTTAAAAGATGTTTTATTTTGTACTATGGCTACAATCCGCACGATGTTGTACAGAAATCTATGTCAGAATTAATGCTCGAATTTCCTCTAGTGTCTGTATATAGCGAGAAAATTTTTCGCGAATTGTAGTTATTGCTCTGTTTATTCTTAAGGAATACTATTAAACACGAGAATTAAATTTTCGCGAGCACATCACTGTCTCGCGTAATTACGCGAAAATAAAATTCTCGCGAATGAAAAATGATTTACAGTATATGTAATGAAAATGTGAAGATAATTAATAGTGATCGATTCTGAAAAAAATCTTTCTAACAATAAAATGTTGTTAACACACGAAGAATGAAAAATATGGAATATTTTGGACAACATTGTCGTGCCCAGAAAAAAAAACCCATTCCGATCGCGATAAATGCATGACGGTTAGGTGGATTAATAATTTTTTTAATTTCAATATTCAGACTTTTTTAATCAAGTGATTTCTTTTATTAAAGATTAAAAAAGATAAATATTATTGATTTGTAGTTTTTCTACTGTTTAAGTATGCATATTTAAATTTAATCTTTTTAATAATTATATAATCAGCGATAATAATACTTGATTATTTTCGTTTTAATTAATTCCAAGGCAAGTATGTTATGAAATTATGCTTACTGGTATAATGCATATATACTAAGCTCCTGTCAGTATGTTCGTAAACAAACTGGGTCATACCTAATTGATATTAGTGTCTAAAATTTGGCTTTAGAAATTAAACAGTTCTTGAATATGTTTTATATGCTCTTCACTGAAATATAGGCTAGTGTTTTAATAACACAGGTGTTGAGGTGATAATTGTTCTTAATAAACAGTGGTCATGTCCTACGTGACAACATAGACTGAAGTTAAAGGTATAGCAATGACGTGGTATAGAATCCCTAACGATTTGTACCTCTAATTACATATCTAAAATTAATAAAAATAAAATATAAGTTAAAGAATTAAAAATAATTCATAAAACATCAAAAATGATTATAGTTGTTGACTCATTTATAGGTATTAATTAAATATATCTATGTCTTAAGTGACATGCAGCTCCTTTATGATGTTAGCAATGTACGCAAAGGAAATAAAACATAAACAAAGATCTTTTTTCATCAGAATTTTATTTATGAAACGGTTTTCTTTCTTTCAAGACTTAGGGTATATGTATATTTCTACAACAGGGGCTTAGGTATATAACCTTCTAAAATTAGATTAACTTTGACGTAATTGGTTGCAAAGGGTAATCAATTCAAATGGATCAGGAAAATGGTCCTCGGCACTTAAAAAGTGACCTGAAAAAAAAGGGGGTTGGATTTTGTTCCTATGTATTGAGCGCACCCCTACTTTTGAACAATTTTCTGACGAAAAAAAAGTGTGGCCAATACTCGGGACATTACGGTAATTTGCATTTAAGAAAAGTTTAATCTTCACTATGTTGCCATACAGGGACATCAGTGTTTCACAAACACATCTTGTTTTATATTGTATACATGTACATTATTTTGGACTGAAACTTAATTATTACATATATTAACATTGTTGGTTACCTAGTACTGTGTTTGTATTTTTGGTTAAATGTATGGCTGTATGATCACATTATTTATCATCTTTGAACATTTTTATACAGGACCAAGTTACCAGTACCTATGTTTGACAGGAATGACTTCAGTGTGTGGACAATTCTTAAACAATGTATAGGCAAGGTAAGATGATAATTAATCAAACTCAGCATATTCTTAACTTTTACTTGTATGATTTTTTTATATGAATATTAAAAACGTAGAACCATTTCCAGGTTATTTTGGACTTTCAGTAAGGAATGGCATTCTCAGCGCTACGTAATTATCGTCTGTCAAATGGTGAAGAAATTAATAACATCAGGAACTTAAAATTGTTGGTGACAATGATGAGACGACTTAAGCTCCACCTCTTTGCCAGATGAGACAAAGTTATTGGTTATTCGATACACTAATTGGCATTTGCCTGAATTTCATTCCCGTATATATTTCTAAATTCAACAGTGAAGGAAAGCTGTGTAAATTTAAGAAGCTAGTTATGTAAAGTCGAGAATGCCATGCCTTACTGAAAGTTTAAACTGACCTGGAAATGGTTCTATATTTTATTATTTATAATCAAGAAATACAACGGTTGTCCGGTTAAACAGTGGACAAAACGTTTTTTATAAAAACAAAATGGGTGCACTAGCTGAAATTTTCAGAAAATGGACATGGACACAGTTTCATGTTTTAACTAATTAAGGTATAATGAAAAATTTAATTTCAATTCTCAGGAAACAAGACACATTTAGAACTCCAAACCTTTTTATGTAAACAAGGCTCATGTCATGAATTTGTTTACATATGGTTAAATATATTTTAAACACAGAATTTTTCAATTAAAAGATTAATTCTAACTACAATTAGACAGTTTCTAGTGATTTACTGAATCTTGCTTTGTTTTAAATATATTTTCTATATGTAAACAAAAACAAGGCCCTAGCCTTGTTTACATTATGAAGAATTTTATGTTCTGTATCATTTTTGTAAATCAACTACCAATGCTCAAATTTTTGCTGATCATTTAAATACCCTTAATTAGGAATTGTAATCATCAAAATGGACTTTTAGAAAATCAGTTGAATCTGTGTCCATGTCCCTTTTAAGTGCATCTTGATTTTTTGATAAAATATATAGACAAAAGTAAGGATTTCATAATGCTTGAATGTATATATACATGGTAGGACGTCCTACTGCGCACGATCAAAAATACATGATTTCATTGGAGGAATACACTTTTATAATTTGATATAAAACAATTAAATTGATAAGATTGGAATAAAATTATCCCATTTTTAGGTCACCTGAGTAAACTCAGGTGACCTATTGCTATCAATTGTCGTGCGTCGTGCGTCGTGCGTTAACATTTGAACATTTTCAGCTTCTTCTCTGCAACCACTCAACCAATTTCGACCAAATTTGCCACAAAGCATCTATGGATGAAGGGGAGCAAAAATTGTGAATTTCATGGTCCTTGCCCCCCTGGGACCTGAGGGGTGGGGCAAAAACCTGCTAAATTGATGAAATCTTTAAAAATCTTCTTCTTTACTCCTGGACATCAAGCAGTCAAACTTTTTGCATGATTGTAATCAGCATTGAGTCCTCTACCAAAATTGTGAAATTCATTGTCCCAGGGTCAGGGGTTCTAGTGCTAGGGCGGGGCTAAATTGATTACATAGTGAAAATGCATTAATTCTTTAAAAATCTTCTTCTCTACTCCTGGGCATTAAATAAAGTAACCAAGTACATAGTTATGTTGAATAAGACTGCCTCTCCCCAATTTGTGAATTTCAGGGCCCCTGAGTCGGGTTCTTGTTTTAGGGTGGGGCTCTAATGATTACACACTGTATATAGTGAAATGCATGAATTCTTTGAACATCTTATCCTTTGCTCCTGGTTAACTTAATATGCTAATGATCTAATTACATATTTAAGGCCAGGATTTGTTTTATTTTCAGTTTTACAAACCCTCCGCTCTAGGTTTTGAATTTTCAGAAAAAAAATAATTTTTTTTTCAGATTTCAAATTTGAGTCGGGATCGAGATTTCAAATTTACGAACTCGCACTTCCGGTTTAAGATGAAACGGCGGGTAAATAAAGCTAAATCTGCGAAGATAGCTTGGTTTAGTGTAAAATTCATCGATAAGAGTGCCATTCAAAACGTTTCACTGTTCAAAGAACAAATAAGATGCCGACGACTTTGTTGCACAATGACATGCTGTTGAGATAATTATGTTTTTGTTTCAAAAGTATGTCTGTAAATTATTTTCCTCCCACAGGTTTTAAATTGCCCGTGGTAGCTATTGCATATTGCCAGAGACATTGTTTAGGTCTCTGTTATAGCTTACAGTCTAAGCATCATTCTTCAGAAAAGGTTTGCTTATGCATCAGATGTAATGAATAAAACTATGGAGAAGTTAAAGTCCATTTAAGGAAGAAATAAACAATAACCTGAAGAAATAAAAAAAAACTCAACTATTAAAAAGCAAGAATATACAAATATTTACAGGCATGTAGTATCATTTGTATCAGCCAGAAAAATTATTTTATACTTAATTGAAAAAAATGTTCACCCTGCTCCGCAATACCCACTGTCTGTTTTATGATAGGAATTATAATTTTAGGCATCAAGTATATTTTAGAACAATGTCTACACATTACCTAACACATATAAAAAAAATGAATATATATTGAAAGACTTTTAAAGAATTGATTTTTTAAAATATATTTTGATCAACATCACAAAATTTATATAACTGGCCCAAACTGGCAGATGATGAAATAAGGAATTAAATGTTCTACTTTCCTATTTGTAAGCATTATGTGTCCAGTGGTAAGGAGCTTATTAGGATAGCATAAAAAAGAATGTACAAATGTTGATATAAAAAAAAAAAAAAATTATTTCTTTCTCCCTCGGGACTTTTTCATTCTCATGTTCATAACTAAACCTAAAAATGAAAAAAATGCTGGCCTTATGATGAAGAAAGGGGCCTCTTTCAAAATAGATAATTTCAGGGCTGCTGGGTCAGGGGTTCCAGGGGGGTACTTTGACTAAAAATAAATTAGTGCTTTAAAATCTGCTCTTTGATAAGCAATGGTGCCTCTTTCAAAATTTGTGAATTTCATGGCTTTTGGATTAAAACTCTAACCAAATACAATCGCTGGAAAGTTGTTACATGATACTCAGGTGACCTATAAGGCCCGTGGGCCTCTTGTTTTTATCCACTATCTATTGTGCCATCTTTATAAAGATTTCAAGGCAGTTGCTTAATTTTTGGCAGTTTCCCAAGCATTTAAAATTGGAATGTGGTAATCTCAACTCACAAAAAAATGATGACATTTAATGATGTTACGGCACACTGAAGAGCAGTTCACTTGTAGTAATAATGCTCTAACATGCAGACTTTGCAGACTTGTAGTAATTATGCTCTAACATGCAGACTTTGCAGACTTGTAGTAATAATGCTCTAACATGCAGACTTTGCAGACCAATGTAGTAATAATGCTCTAACATGCAGACTTTGCAGACTTAAAATGAATACAGAAGAAAAAAGTATTCAAAAATATCACCAGATCTTTAGTATGCAAGTGAAATGGGGTTTTTCTGAGTGAAATCTTTTTGATCGAATCTGCAGGTAGAACAAAACATACAGACAAACAGCTATGGTAATTATGAAAAAACACGGTCACTGTAGACCTTCAATATTAGATTGCCTATTTAGTTGAATGATAGTGAGAATACTGTCCATAACTTTCAAATAAATCTTCGGAAGGTTCTATGTGTGTGAGATATTGGTTCCTCGACTGTTTATGGAGAAATAAAGGGAAACCCAAGTATGTGAATCAATGAAACTCCATATTCTTTATTAAATTCTTATAAGAAAAGAGGAAACGTGATGCTTTTTTAGAGACTTTGATGTTCACATCCATGGGCAGTACTTAGGCAATACAACACAAAACATAAAATTTCATTATTTGTTCATTAATGCATATATCTATTTGGAATTTGCTATGTATTTTGATGAAAAATGTACTAAACTTTAAGATAGTGAAAATTTTAGAAGGCAGTGATGATTATTTTTCACACTAGACAACTATTCCACCTTTTACCGGACAACCCTTGTACATATTAGTTAATTAAACACTAGAAAAACAATATTTAGGACATCTGAATTGCTGTACAAAAACTTTTTCAATTACTGTAAACCAACTTTTATTCGCGTGCGAGAAATTTTCGCGAAGTTCGCGAGAACCTCGTCATCGCGAATATTTCTCGCCGTGAACAGGTTCTTAAAGTCTATGTGTCTATTAAAAGGGAACCTAAATAGGCTTTTATCGCGAAAATTAATCGTTGCGAACTGGTTTACCCCTGACAAATCGCGAAATAAAGTCGTTGCGAATAAAAGTTGGTTTACAGTATCTTTTTCAACTCCTTTAGCTCTTCTGAGCTGAACGTTTTGAAAACTAATGCTAGAATTAATACTTAAACTTATATGGAAGCTATTTGAGGTGTGTGGATTCTAGATTTTTCAAGTCATGGCCCCTGAGGGTATGGTGGGGCCACTATTGGGAATTTGTTTAACATTGAAATACAAATGAAAAATATTTTTAAAAATCTTCTCAAGAACCACTGGACAAGAAAACCTTAAAGGTCAAATATCAAGGGAATAGATATACTTGTAAATAATATATGTTGTAAACAATGGTTAAAAAGAAGGAATTACAATATTCGTTTAATTTTAAACCTCGTTGTTTTCTTTATTTACCTGTTCAAATATCGCTAAAAATAACGTTCATCAATAGAGTTACTTCCCCTTTTTGTGACGTCATTAGAGACACTCGACAAGTATAGTAAAAAGTGCTCTTGATTATCTAAAATTATGGCAAGTTTGAGGGAACAGAAATGTTGATATATCAGAGTTATGCGTAGATCTGTCTGTTAAGAATAGGCTTTGTATATTTGAATAAAGAATGTACGCAAATTGATTATTCTTAATTCTTCGACCGATTCTGTTTCGTCCGAAGCCGGTAAGGGTGAAAGTGGAAATTAAAATAACACAACTGACAAGGGATCATCGCAGAAGCTAACGAATGTATTTACATGTAATTTGTATTTAATGCCCTTTATTGAGTGTGCTCAATATTTCCGCAAAAAATATTGACTGCGGAAAATTGATTTTATGTGTTGTTTCTTATTCATCATATAGGACCAGGACTTTTACATTGTGAAAAAGTATAGAATTCTTTTTTTTTTTTTTAAATTGCATAGCCTTTTGAACCGGACACACAGCGATTTTTTTTTTTATGTAAAAGAACAACAGAAATTACGTCATCGTCGGATTTAATTCATATCATCCGTGGGAATCCGAAGATGTAGCTATTACAGGTGCTTGGAACCCCCCCCCCCCCCTCGCTTGTTCCGAACCCCAGTGGGTTTTTTTTACTTTAAAATAATATTTTTCTATGATATATTCATAAAGTATTACAACCGAAAAATTCAAAATTTAAGGGGAAAGAAGGCTAGTTTAAGCCTTTTATTAATTCATACCCTCTGACACTAAAACAGAACGTTCTGTTTTAGTATCAGAGGGTATGAATTTTCCCCGTCCCTAAGAACCTGTGTTAAATAAACATTTGTTTGGCGCCTTTTTAATTTATGTGTAACAAGTAATTTTTATCCCCCCCCTCCCGTTACTACTTCGAAGTAACATTTCTTTGTTGTCCCTCTCAACGGATATTAATTGCTTCATACAGGCCTGAATATCTTTGTACATAGCGCTTTCATTCTAAAAATATTTTAATATGAATTATTTCACCCTAATTTAGTTTGGAAAAAAGAAAACAAAACTATTTTAAGTACACACCCTGATTTCATATGCTCTTAAGCTTGTGGTAACAAGAAAAAATAAGTGCTGGAGGAAAACAAAACGGGCAATAAATTGAGGAACAATCACTCGCGTGCATGAACACTGCGGTTTTATTGTTTGAATAAATATGTAATGGAAACAATTTTAATATAAAAAAATTCTAGAAAAGGGACAACTGGAAGTAAATGAACACATTCTTGAGTAAATATTTTCTGAGACATATATCATGCGCGGATTTGGGGGGGGGGGGGGGGGGGGGGGGGGGGGGGGTCCGGGAAATACCCCATCCCAACTGAGATTTTTTTTGACTCGTAACTTGGCAGATAATCAATTCCTTGTCTATTATACCTCACCTTCCGTTTTTTGTCAGTGAAGTTTTAGAGATTGTTCCTTCACAGTATATGAAAATTGCTAGTATTTTTTTTCACTCCAGCATGTTAGAGTTTTACGCCGAAATACGTGTACTTTGACTTGGTGCCGCGTAATGTTCAGTCATGTTCATGTATATATATTGAGTGCGTGCTTTAATGTAAAGGGCCAATCTCTAAAACTTGACAAATGCGGAAAATATGAAATATCGAAGTATTGGTATGACGAACAAGGAATTCATGTTTATTTTGCTTAGTTTTATATTCAGTAGGGGGGAAGGGGCAAAGTAAATGAACCAATCGTCAGGTACTTGTGATTTTGTTGAGTACTGTAACAAGAATAAAAAAAAAACTTTTCCTCAAAACAGTATTGCGGCTATAAATAGCTAAACTGACAAATTGAAAAATGCAATTGGAATTGGAAAAAAAAAACAAGAAATTCGTGAGAGATAATTTTATAATTAATTAAAATGTAGCCTATACTGGTCTATGTAAAATGTCACTTATATTATAGTGTTTCGTGTTTATCGGGCTCAAAACCATCTCTTTTTAAATTGAATGTCCATATTTCCCTCAATTTCAGGTGCGTAAGGATTTAAATATATACTCATGTCTTGTTCCCACTTATTGGTACAGTTAAAAGCCCACATGGCAACATCTCGCAAACAATAATGTTCCAAACACGGCAATATAGCATGCACTTCCTATTTCACGCTGTCTCTGATGACGTCACGCAACAAGGGAGATAAGCGATTTACAATAAATAATCCACTTGTCACACAGGTAAGTTTAAACGACGATTAGTGATGGGAATTGGTGACAGAAAAATAAACAGACCTCAGAATATCATTAATATTGCTCCAGAGGTTGACAATAATGAATAATTATGAATTTTCACTAAAATATTATACTTGACCTTTAAACTTATTGAAAAAAATCTTTGAGAAATGTAGATTCCACATGAGTTCAACTTTTCCTGGCACAGTAGTTATTGAGAAGATTTCTTCAACATTTTTCACTATTTCTTTATCATCTCCCCATGAATAAGAGTGTGGGTCTTCATCTAAATAATCTTGAATTCCCTCCACCGTAGGATGATTTGTGCAAGCTTGGTTAAATTTGGCCAAGTGGTTCTGGAGAAGAAGTCAAAATTGTAAAATGTTTACAGATATGTTTGATAGGGCTGGGTATTGGCTAGAGATTTCGTATTGCATTATATTGTAATATTTTAAACTGTATTGCGATATGAATTGCAATATTTTTAATGAAAATTACAATGGCATTTTCTTATTATATTTTTTAGTTTACATGCAGAATGTACATAAGTATTAAAAGTAACCAAAAAGAAAAAAAATCTTGTTTATTTTATTAATGTTATATATATATATGCTCTGAAATACATCAATAAAACAGCTTCTGTCTAACTGTTTGGCTTATTATCAAGCCTTTGAAGGCTTCCGAAGGCTCAAGTGAGCTTTTCTGATCAAAATTTGTCCGTTTTCTGTTGTTGTTGTCGTTGTCGTCGTTAACTTTTTTCATTTTCATCTTCTCAAGAACCACTGGGCCAATTTATACCAAATTTGCTACACAGTATCCTTGGGTAAAGGGGATTCAAGTTTGTTCAAATGAAGGGCCATGCCCTCTTCCAAGGAGAGATAATTACAAATTATTGAAAAATTAATGGAATTTTAAAAAAATCTTCTTCTCAAGAACCACTGGGCCAGGAAAGATCATAGGAGTATATAGGAAAAATCTTTATATTTTCTTCTCAAGAACCACTGGGCAAGGAAATATAACACTCATGAGGAATCATCTTCAGTTAGTGTAGATTCAAGTTTGTTCAAATCATGACCCCTGGGGGTAGGGTGGGGAGCCATAATGGCCGATCAAATTTTTACATAGGAGTATGTAGGAAAAATCTTTAAAATCTTCTTCTCAAGAACCACTGGACCAGGAAAATGAAACTCATGTGGAATTATCCTCAGTTAGTGTAGATTCAAGTTTGTTCAAATCATGACCCCCAGGGGTAGGATGGGGCCAAAATGGCTGATCAAAGTTTTACATAGGAGTATATAGGAAAAATCTTTAAAAATCTTCTTCTCAAGAACCACTTGGCCAGGAAAGATGACACTCATGTGGAATCATCCTCAGTTAGTGTAGATTCAAGCTTGTTCAAATCATGACCCCTGGGGGTAGGGTGGGGCCACAATGGCTGATCAAAGTTTTACATAGGAATATGTAGGAAAATATTTAAAAATCTTCTTCTCAAGAACCACTGGGCCAGGAAAAATGAAACTCATGTGGCATTATCCTCAGGTAGTGTAGATTTTAGTTTTTTTCAAATCATGACCCAAGGGGGTAGGGCGGGGCCACAATGGTCGATGAAAGTTTTACATAGGAATATATAGGGAAATCTTTTTAAATCTTCTTCTAAAGTACTTCAAAGCCATAATTAGTGATATCTATATGGAATCAACCTTGTTAGTGTTGATTTTAGTTTGTTCAAATCATAACACCTCCCCCAGGGATAGGATGGGGCCACAAAGGTCGATGAAAGTTTTACTTTGAAAAATAAAGGAAAGATCCCAAGAACAGAAAAGCTATGTTTAGTCATATTGACATGTATTGAAGATTTAAATTTTGTTCAAATCATGACCCCTTGGGATAGGCAGTTCTGACCTGATCTGTGCTTTTTCCTAGCTGATGTGCTCAGGTTAGCAATTGGCCCCTGGGCTTCTTGTTTACATTTATTTTTAAATTTAATGATAAAATTCCTGATTCTAAGCATTTTTCCGATATATCGATATTATGAAAACGTATTGCAATACGATATTTTTTGTCACTGTATTGCAATATACCTGAATAACGATATTTTTGCCCAGCCCTAATGTTTGAGTAATCAAGAGTTACCTGTGTACATGGTGTATAGGAAAAATCTTTAAAATTTTTGAGGAGCAAATCCTTGTCTGAATTCAGATTAATGTGAAAGCATCTGCTGGTAGTGTAGTTCCTTTTTAGCTCACCTGAGCCGAAGGCTCAAGTGAGCTTTTCTGATCACATTTTGTCCGGCGTCCGTCTGTCTCTCTGTCTGTCTGTCCGTCTGTCCGTCTGTCTGTCTGTAAACTTTTCACATTTTCGACTTCTTCTCAAGAACCGCAGGGCCAATTTCAACCAAACTTGCCACAAAGTATCCTTTGGTGAAGGGGATTCA
>PRKT01000311.1:443319-465315 GCA_003671525.1 Saccostrea glomerata
CCCCGGGGGTAGGGCGGGGCCAAAATGGCCGACCAAAGTTTTACATAGAAATATATAGGAAAATTCTTTAAAAATCTTCTTCTCAATCATTTTCTAAAAAATAGCAAATCCATGATTGGTCATGGGACTACTTTTGGATTTAAACTTTACAATAAAAAGCCATTTTATACTAGTCCTACCCTTGGTGCTCAGGTGAGCGATGTGGCCCATGGGCCTCTTGTTTAGCTCACCTGAGCCAAAAGCTCAAGAAGCTTAATAAATGATATGGCCGTTTGTGTGGTGTGCTGTGTGTCATCTTTTTGGAATATGGGCGATACCTCAAGAACCTGAGTCTTGCTTAATTTTTTTTTCAAATTTGTCACAGAGTATGCTTGGCCCAAGGGTTCTCGGTTGTAATAAAAGTAGGGATGTGACCCTTAAACAAGGGGAGATAATTAGGAAAATAAGAACAGAAGTACTAGTTGCTAAAGAATCTTCTTCTCAAGAACCACTAGGAATATTATCACCTTTCATACTTTCGTGCAAGGATGAGAATATGTTGTAGAAAAAAAATGTTCAAGGCATCATCCTTAGGCAAAGGGCATGGTCTGAAGGTCACTTCAAAGTAGGCCAAAAATTATGTTTTGTTAAAACTTTGATTTTTTCCTGCTATGAGGACTAGGATTATGAAATCTTGTCAGTTTATGCATCTTAGGATAGCATATCATGACAGTTGCTTTGTCAGTTGATGCATCTTGGTCCTTGGAGTAGGTCACCTTTTTCTTATAGTATTGAGAATTTTTTTATCGATATTGGCTTAGAGTCATTATAATGCATCCTGGGTCTTCCAGTACATCAACTGAAACATAGGTCAACATGATGTATTTTTAGGCTACCTGATTAAGCTCAGGTGACCTATTGCTATCTGTTTTCGTCCGTCGTCATGTGTTAACATTTGAACTTTTTCAGCTTTTTCTCTGCAACCTCTCAACCAATTTTAACCAAATTTGGCACAAAACATCTATGGGTGAAGGGAAACAAAATTGTGAATTTCATGGTCCCTGCCCCCCTGGAGCCTGAGGGGTGGGGCCAAACCACTAAAATTAATGCAAACTTTAAAAATCTTCTTTACTCCTGGACATCAATCAGTCAAACTGTTGGCATGATTGTAATCAGCATTGAGTCCTATACCAAAATTGTGAAATTCATGGCCCCAGGATCAGGGGTTCTAGTTCTAGGGTGGGGCGAAATAGATTATAAAGTGAAAATGCATTATTTCTTTGAAAATCTTCTGTGCTTCTCAGCATTAAATAAACTAAACAAGTACACCATTATGTTGAATAAGGCTGCCTCTTCCAAAATTGTGAATTTGATGGCCCCTGGGTCAGGTCAGGGGTTCTGGAGTTAAGGTGGGACTCTATTGATTTTATAGTGAAATTGCATAAATTCTTTAAAAATCTCTTTGTCTGCTCCTTGTTATTAAATCAATGAACTATGTACATAGTTATGATGAGGAAGGATGCTTCTTCCCAATTTGTGAATATCAGGGCCCCTCGGTTAGGGGCTTTGGTGTTAGGGCAGGGCTCTAATAATTAGATAGTGAAAATGCATGAATTCTTTGAAAATCTTTATCTTTGCTACTGGATATTATGCCTTTGATCTAATTACATATTTATGATGGAGAAAGGTGCCTCTGTCAAAATGGTTAATATCAGGGCCCCTGGGTCAGGGGCACCATTGGGGGTTGGGAGTGGGGGGTACTTCGTCTGAAAAATTAATGCTTTAAAATCTGCTCTTTAGTATTAATCAACCATTTATGATGAAATAAAATTTATGATAAAATTTCCAAAATTTTGAAGTATGTGGCCCCAGGGTCATTGGTTCCTGTGGGGTAGGATGCACAACTGGTGGTTATAAAGTGGAAATGCATTTTCCATTTTGTCTATAATATATCTACCTATAAATATATAAATATGATCTACCTTTGGGTATTAAGTAACCATAGTAAGCATGCTACATGTAAGGGTATAATTATGATAAGCAATGGTGCCTCTTTCAAAATTGTGAATTTCATGGCTTTTGGTTTAAAACTCAATCCAAATTCAATTGCTAGAAGGTTGTTACATGATACTCAGTTGATCTATAAGGCCAGTGGGCCTCTTGTTGAAATATCTTGGCTTGATTCAAATATTTTATGTACTAATTAGCTTAGAATCATCAAACTTTATCAATTGATGCTGCTATGCATCTTGGGTCCTCAGAGAATGACAACTGACAAGTAGATCACCATGACATACTCTCTGGGAACTAATCAGCTTAGAATCATCTTGGGTTCTCGGAGTTTCATTTAAAATGTAAGTCATGATGTCATATACTGGAATTTCAAGGCTTTATACAAAGGACACATGGTTATTGATTATATAGTGAAATTGCATAAATTCTTTGAAAATCTTCTTCTCTACTCCTGGGTATTAAATGAATTAACCAAGTACAAAGTGATGGTGAGCAAGAATGCCTTATCCAAAATTGTGAATTTTATGGCCCAAACAAAGTGATGGTGAGCAAGAGTGCCTTTTCCAAAATTGTGAATTTTATGGCCCAAGGTTCTGGTGTTAGGGTGTGGCTCTATTGATCATATAGTGAAAATACATTGAATCTTTGAAAATCTTCTTCTCTGCTCCTGGGTATTAAATAAACTAACTAAGTACATAGTTATGATGAGCAGAAATGCCTCTTTCAAAATTGTGAATTTTATGGCCCCAGGGTCAGGGGTTCTGGTGTTAGGGTGGGGCTCTATTGATCATATAGTGAAAATGCATTAATGCTTTGAAAATCTTCTTCCCTGCTCCTAAGTATTAAATAAAATAACTTAGTTAGTATATAGTTATAATGAGCAAGATTGTCTCAAACAAACTTGTGAATTTCATGGCCCCTGTGTCAGGGGTTTTGCCATTTGGTGTAAAGGGGTGGGGCTATTATGATTATATAGTGAAAATGCATTAATTCTTTGAAAATCTTTTTCACTGCTTTAGAGTAGTATGCCAATGATTTAAGTATATATATTTATGATGAAAAAAAGTGTATCTAGCAAAATGGTTAATTTTATGCCCCCCTGGGTAAGGGTATGAGGGATACATAAAAAGTCTGAAAATAAATTATTGCTTTGAAATTTGCTCTTTGGTATTAATCAACCATTCATGATGAAATTAAATTTAAGACAAAATTTCCAAAATTTTGAAAAAAGTGGCCCCAGTGTCAGTGGTTGCTTTTGGGTGGGGTGCATAACTGGTTATAAAGTGAAAGTTCATTTTCTCTTTGTTACTCTGATCTACCTCTGGGTATCAAGAAACTAGAGTAAGCATGCTAGGTGTATAACTATGATGGTGCCTCTTCCAAAATTGTGAATTTCATGGCCTCTGGTTTAAAATACGAACCAAATGAAATTGTTCAAAAGTTGTTACATGATACTCAGGTGACCTTTAAGGCCTTTGGGTCTCTTGTTAAATTTTTTAAAAGCATATTTTTCGAACCAAAGTCTAGGATAATCAAAACTTGTCGGTTGATGCACCTTAGACCTCAGAGTATTCATTACAAAAGTAGGTCACAGTAAAGTACTTGTTTGGATTTTATGGAAATATATATTTACTTTTGAAATACTGAAATTTAGGATACTAAAGAGGCTTAGAATAGAGTTGAAAGTGTTTTACAATTTTTCAACTGGGTGATTCAAGGCTCGTTGGACTTTGAATTTTATCTTGGAAACTGTGAAGCCCAGGATCTCCTGGCCTGGGGGCCATTACAGTTAGACGAGCTCACTTTTGATCTCAGTCTCACATTTTCACTATATTTTTCCTTTGGTGAAAGTGAGACTGATGTCAAAAGTGAGCTCATCTAACCTTTATGGCCCCCAGGCCAGACCTTATCAGCTATTTGATGCATCCAGAAGAATCAGACATAGTTTGCCAATCAAAAAGTAGGTCACAAATTCCCTGAATTTTGTAGCATTTCATTATTTTGCAGCATTAAAGTTGAATATTTAACAAAATAAGAGCAATCTTTTAAAATCTTCTTTACTTCTTTACATCAAGCAGTTAAACTGTTTGTTGCAGTGGTTGTAATAAGCATTGAGCCATTTACCAAAATTCTGAATTTCATGGCCTTAATGTAATGGGTTGTGGAGTTAGGATGGGGCCCTAATGTTCAGATCATTAATTAAAATCCATAACTTCTTTAAGAATTGTATGTCCCCTTGTATATTCAGCAGATTAACTAAGTGCATAGTTATAGAGTCTTCCAATTGAAATTTGTGGCCCCAGGGTCAGGGGTGGTGGTTGGTGGTGGGGGAAATGTTTGATGTAACAATAATGATTACTCTTTATATTTAAGGTAAATGTTGATAATGTGGACATATTTTTATATCTTAAATAAAGCTACAATTAACTTGAAACTGTTGATTGAACAAATATTGATTTTAATAGCAGAAAAAAATTCACCTTGGGTAATTTAAATGGGTGGGTCAGGTTACAGGAAACAAATATACATGTAATATTTTTTAATACTGTAGATTCCCTAATTATTTTTTGGAGTACTTATTATTGCAAAATAGCTCTGTAAAGTCAAATCGCGAGGACAAAAATTTTCAAGTGGATGGTTGATCAAGAGATTTTACATTGATTTTAGCATCATAAAAATAAAAGTGAGAAATTAATTTCGTGAGTGATGCTTCTCATGAAATTACCCGATAATTAATTCCCTGTGTATATTTAGGAATCTACAGTACTTCATGATTTGTAAATAAGTTATTTGGATACTTTGGTAAAAAGAAAACATAATGCATGATGGAAGAACTCAAAGGCAATTTGAATTTTGTTAAATAATTTTGAGGACTGATAAATAAGAAAGCCATTTTTAACTTGATTATATTTGGGCTGTTCCTGGTGAACATTTCAATATTGGTATGATGTAGCATTAAGTCTTTTAATAACACTTTGTTGTCAATACATTTCATGTGTGGGTCAAAATAATTCTATATGCTGAAGTTACTTACCCGGTACTCTAAGTTTTGGCAAGGGAGTGTATACTAATTGATTAAAAAATTGATTTATCCCTCAAACTGTATTGTGTTAAAACTATTTGCAAACGTGTTCCCATATAAGAGCCTGGCTTTCAATACCAAGTTCGATATGTTAAATGATATAGTGTGTTATATGACCTACCAAGCATGTGTTGTGAGGGAGTGTTTCAAAACCCTGACTACATCATCAATATATCTCACCTCGACAAAGTCAAAAGAGCTTTTTCTATATCCTTGGGATCTGTCTCCCAGTTAAAGTTTTAGAAGCAAGTCCATTCCAACGTAACTTAAAGTCCTACCTGAACCCAGATTGCATGGATGATGCCCTGATGGACACTACCAGGCTTGCTTTTGATACCGAGTCTGACCTTCATTTCCAGTTGAGTGACCATGATAAAAGTTTTTGGAGCAGGCCCTTTCCTAAATAACTATGAACCCTTCCTAGACCAAAGTTACAAGGAAGAGTTATATTTAAGATATTTAAAACATTATTGGTAATCTTTCAACCAAGCTTTATGATAAACGTGATGACTTAAACTTTCCTATTGTCAACTTCCCTTACCTATGCAGCAATATACCCTTACCACCCGCAGGGGTTTTACCGGTACATCATTCATTTGATTTGATATGCAAAAGCATTCTCTACGTATGAACAAATTCTACGAGGTAGACTGTAAGGTTTGTAGACAAAGTTAAGGGGGCCGACTGTGGTTTCCATTGTGCAAAGTTTTGCGCATCATAGAAAAATGAAGCGTATTTACTAGAGATGTCAACGAGTACCCGGTTAACTGGGTACTCGATCGAACGTCCGAGTATCGAATACTAAAATTGGTACTCGGTTACTCGGAAGTATATTTTTGAATATTTCTAAGCTTATTCATTAATGCATTAAAACATCGGTTTCACATGGAAAATGTTCAGTGCACTTGTACATAAAGTAATTAGGGTTTCCTACCCCTCTTAATGACCGTTATCGCCTTTGGATGTGTTTATACAGTAATTATTGTGACCAAGCACCTGTTACCTGGCTTTTCTCACCTTCGGCAGTCTTCTACCCTATTTTTGGTTTGCTTTAACGATTTGTTTTCACTGAACATCATTTAAGGTCAATTATAATTAAAAAAAATTAGATAGGTTTGTCAGTTCTCCAAGAAGCCGTAAATTCTCGGGAAAAGAGACAGATGATATTACACGTGCGATTGTTGATATGGTTGCGTTTGATTACATGCCAATCCAAATGGTTGAATGCAAAGGCTTAAAAAAAACCGATGTTCATCATTACAACAAACTACAACAAACCGTCCCGTAATAGTATAAATTCTAGGATCGAAAAAGTGTAAGAAGATCGTAAATCCGCTCTGTTTAAACTTGATCATTTGATACTGTCGCTCTGACGACTGAAATTTGCAACTAAGAGTTACATTACAATTACGGAGCAGATTATTTTTCTAAACAAATACACTGTGAACCATTTGTGATTTAATTTCGTGTGTTTATCTGATAAATAAATTGAACTTAAAATATGTTATATTTAAAAAAAATTCGTCGGGTAAGAAGTGCTCATAATTGTTACAGCAGAAACACATTTACGGATAAACCTCTCATGAGAGCAAGTGGTTTTATTTCTACAAGCTTTTACAATGTTTTACAGTTAACAATTTACTTGTTCATATTTACACTTTTACCGAGTACCCTTTATCTGAAGAAAATTATTTATTCATTTATTTTTCAACAAAGCACAAGGTAATGTTGTGTAAAAGTACCGGGGTATTAACAGTTTTTTTTAGCATACAGTGATTTTGAAATAATATGTCGCCATATTCTTTGGTGAAATAATTTATTTTAACAAATCATGAAATATTGTTGTAAGTTTTAACAGTTGTCATATTTAATTTTGGTTCTAGGTAATCATGCTGTAAATAAAATAATTCAATATTTGAACAAGACACGATATCAAAACAACCAAAGTATTAGAAAGACTAAGATTTTCCTCTTCTGAATCTTCGTGGATATCTTATTTTCTACAGAGCACGAATAAATTACAACACTGAATTTTTAGCATTCTTAATATTTCATTTGTCAACTCTCAATCATTTAAGGATGTACAACACACCTACCCCAAAAAATTCCTGTCGTTTAATTTTCGTTATTTTTGTATATTTAGTACATGACTATATCTACTGCATGTATGCGTATTTTGGACAAAATCGTTCGAGTGGTTTTTGGACAGGAACTTCCGAAAGTTACCCCCCTTTAGTGGTTTACAAGAAGAGAAAATTTTTAATCAATTAACTACTTAAACCTTGATTTTCAATAAAACCAGGTTAGATATAAATGTCAAATTTCATGGGCTTATTCTTTTAACCATTTAACACAAAAACATAATCATCTTTTTGATATACATATCATCAAAACAATTTTTAAAGACCTTAAACTGAAAAACTTTGAATTTTCTAAGCCTTGAAAATTGCGTATTTTTCAAATTCAAAATTTTTTTATGAAAAAACCTGTCGTTTAATTTTGGTAAAAAACTTTGTTTAGGTAGCTGGTAGTAAAAATAATCTTCATAATTTTTTGTATAATATTTGTACGACCTGTTTTGATTTAATAGCGGAAAATTACCCCCTCCCCCTTTCTCAAGAAATCACGTTCCCGCGCGTCTTTCAGACGGGGGTCGATCATTTTGTTATATGAATCTACAAATACACATTAAAAAAAATTTAATTGGCATATTGCTTTTGCTTCAAAAATATATTAACTTACAAATTTAAAAGTTCTCATATGTATGTATCTATTTAAATGTAGATTTTTAGGCAATTTTTGAATACCCCTATTACCCCCACCCCTTCCTTTTTGCGTCGCGGACCATGCATTAGCGTTTGACGAAACGTCGTTTACAGTGCAAATATACTGGTATTTCGTCAAGAATCCCGGAGGTATGCATTCGTTTTTAAATTCATGAATGCAGAATAAATATTGACAACTCTTTTTATATGTATCGGGAAAAAATTACTGAAAGATTTTAGTGTTTAGTCCATATACTGTACCTATGCGTTATGCATTCCATATCACATGAAACCTGGATACAAATTCAAGTTTTGTTGAACTTGAATATGTTGATTTTTAATTTTATTTCTTTAATTTTATTCATTTTAAAAAATGGTGTATGTTCAACTCTCCTGCGATATAAATGGAATAATTGTAGTTTCTTTCATGTCATTATTTTAAACGATACAGTATGTGGCTGTGGGGATACATCGACATTTGCATTAGATGTACATACACCCCTCATGATAATATTGTACGCATTTCTTTCAATGTCGATTGTCGTCGCTTCTAAAGTTAAAATGAAAATTCCGTATTCGTCCACATTAACTTCAAAATATCAAACATTAAACTCTTCATCTATTTTAATTTATATCAAATCCCACATTGATATTTTTTTTTAAATCTTACAGGCTACGTTTTATTTTGATTCGAGGAAATGCGAACCGACATTGTTGACAGAAAGTCAAAGTTACGATTTGCTGCAAAAGGATATTCACAAATGCAGATAATTTCAGTACAAGTGAACAATTCTTTTCAATTTTATACTTACATTGTGTATATGAGGTCTATACTATAGTATTCAATTCTCGGATTTATCACGTCTTGGAGAAATGTATAGATTCTGTGGAAAACCGTGAATAAAGGGAGGAAAATAAACATCTCCTACATTTTCAGAGTTGTTCCTCTTTGATCAGTAAGGGTCTCAGAACAACATCGACTTTACATTGTAAAAAGTTTTTTGTTTATAATATTTATTGTTGTTTTATTTAATCAAAGAAGAAAAACAATATTTATATCGTGTATGCACAAATTGTAATGAAGACCATTAATCGGAATGTTATATAGCCAGTAATGAGAAATAAAATAAAAATTTCAGAATAAAAAAAAAATACTGCGCTTTGATCAAAAATACAATTTTTTGTATATGAAATGAAATGAAATAAACATTAAGGGATGGTATTTTATGTCTTGCTTTTTACGGAGTTTAATCGGGTTAATTAAAAATATACTTATTGATTGAGTATGGTACGCACAATGAATAACAGCCAAGCCCCATATCTCAATTTTCTTTCATGTTTGATATACATCGGGATCGTTTTACTCGTCGTTTTGACGCTTTATTTTTTACGTTAAATTTGACGTCACGTCAAACATTCAATTGAAATCGCAAGAGTTATCTCCCCCAGTGTGTTGTACGTCTTTAAACAAGAGGCCGATAAGTATAAGATAAGGTAAAATTACATTGAACAAGTGTTTAATTGTGTAATTTGTCGTAATCAACACACGCTCACACATACGAAAGATCATTAACCGACTCCTGATTTTTAACAAAGAAAATAATCATAGCAATTAAAAGGACAGTAAATAATCAGTGCTCTTATTGTAAAAACATTGCTTTGGAGTCGGTAGACAATTAATTGGCTGGAGGGGTGTTGAGAGGTATTTCACAACATTGGCTTCTTTTCATTGGGATGTATAGAAGGGTGTTTATGTTGCAGTGAATTTTCACTGAGTTATTTAAAACCTGAAATAAATTTTTATTTTGTTGTATTTCATTAAATAAAAAAGACTAATTACTTAGTCTGGCAAATAAGGTACATGTGTACTATGATTACGGAAGCATGTGGCAAAGGAATGTGTGAACGTCTAAAAATAACATCGGTAATGGCGGCCTACACGGTGACAATAAATATGCAGCTCAGATTACTTTTAACTTGTTTTATAATGTCATTTTAGTATCAAAAGGTTATGAAAATGACATTTTTAACAATCATACTTTCTAAATATAACTCCCGAAGTTTAAAATATGGCGATAAACAAAAGAAATTGCTTAAGTCTCTAGGTAATACTATGGTATGTATGTATGATAGCCATGTTTCACCTGAAAGAAAAAACTTATCGAAATCCCATTGTGATGTAAAATACGCACCCTTTTCTCACAGAAATTTATTTTAGGAAAAAAGTGCGTATTATATTCCCCCAAATAAGTTTAAAAAGTTTTTAAGAGTAGGTCAGACTCCAAAGTGAAGGTCAAGTGTCAGACTTAATGGTATCCAATTTGGTGATACCCAAAGATAGATCTTGTCAAAATAAATTTACCTGTGAAATATAAAAGCCATAGCCCCATCCAGTCAAAAGTTATGGGCAAGATTAAAGTTTGCGTGCAAACAGCAAGACAGATAGACTGATAGACAGATGGACAGGGCAAAAAATATGTATCCCTGAATCTTCGATTAGAGGGGAATAAAAATATAATGTTAATAATATTTGCCTTACTTATAGATTGCATATTTGACAAGTGGAGCTGTGAAATATTACCTATGCTTTAATTTCAGGAATTGTCAAAGATAACTATGCCTGTTGTATTTAATGAACCAATCAGCTTTCTACAGAGAATTACAGAGTATATGGAATATTCAGAGCTACTAGAAAAGGCCAGTTCATGTGAAGACCCTGTTGATAGGTTAAAGGTATGAACAAAAAAAAAATACAGTTGATTAATTTCATTATCTGAAATGCTGTAAGATATAAAGTACAACGGACAATCAATGTTTTACTTAAGGAATGAATTTATTGGCTACCCATTTTATACGGTATAAACTGGGTTGGGGCAGTTTACACTTTATAAACCGCTTCACGGTTTATAAAAAAAGGATGTCAATGCGTTAACATAGATATAAGATTTATTTTAAAGGTGAATGTAACATAACAAAAAAAGAGGATTTTTTATGTTAAATTCATGAAGATAAGGCTTTAAATAGAGGTAAATAACCGAACAAAAAATCCCGAAACTGACCCGAAAATTTTGGAACTGTGACAGCCTTAATGAGTTAGATAAGTTGTGCCATTGGTGAGGCCATGCTGATACCTGTAATGATGTAGAGTCTCACCAACTGTAAAATGTTTGTCACTTGAGTCCAAAAAAGGATCAGCTGATCATAACTTGCTTAATTTATAATTCTCAGGTGACTGTCAAGACTAATGGCTTTCTTGTTTATTTTGCAGTTTATCTCGGCATTTGCAGTATCTGCTATTTCATCAAACTTTGAACGTTTAGGAAAACCATTCAATCCATTATTAGGAGAAACTTTTGAATTTGATAGGTAAGATGATTTGCTCATTGTTTCATATTGATTTGCATCCTGTGCAAATTTATGTATAAATTTTGCTCAGAATATATGAATTCAATACTAGGGCTGGGTATTGGCCCGAGATTTCGTATTGCGATATATTGCGATATTTTTAACTGTATTGCAATATGTATTGCAATATTTTCAATGTAATAAGAATTGCATTTTCTTACTATATTTACTTTAATTTACATGCAGAATGTACATAACTAAGATAAGTAACCAACACGAAAAAAAATCTTGTTGATTTCATATAAGTTGTGCTCTGAAATGTTCCCACAAAACAACTTCTGACTTACTGTTTGGCTTAATAACAAACTTTCATAAGTCCATTTCTATATTTAATGACAAAAATTCCTTAATCAAAGCTTAATGCCAATATATCGATATTACAAAATCGTATTGCGATACGATATTTTTTGTCATTGTATTGCAATATATTGAAATATCGATATTATTGCCCAGCCCTATTCAATACATGTGCATTTTGAAAGACCCAGTAAAATAAGATATTCATGTATTGTTTTTATAAAATGTATCAAAATTGGTACTGAATCACTAAATTGTTGAATGCATCATAGTCGTGTGTTCAGGAGTGGAAACCCATTGATGATCTTGTCACTTATTGATTGTTCATGTGCAAATTTGCAGAAATATCATCATATGGTCCCTGAAACATTCTCATGCTTTCCCACTATTTATGTAGGGCGACAATATGGACATTAAGTTTTACTTAGGAAAAATCTTTAAAAATTTCCTTCTCAAAATCAGCAATACCATAAGTGGTCAATACAGTGGATCCCGCTTAATCCAATAGTAACTTTGTCAGCCTTCTGCTATCAGTATAGCCGAATATTCAAATAGCCGATTGCTCCATTTCAAGTCCAAACAAAGATGTACATGTATAGAGCCATGTGTATTGACAATACATCATAGCAAATTTAGAACTTGCACTTTTGTTTCGTTTGATTGCTTTACCTGGCGATTCTCCTAAATTGAATTGTTAAATTTACTTATTAATTTAATGTGATAACGTTTTTCTAGTAAAAAGACTTATAAGATTTGTTTTTTAATAGTTATTGCCATCTTGAAGCAGCACATGTTTACATTCCTTCTTCGATGGCCGCCATTTTGGAAACGGAAGTAGACTAAATGCCTGACTTTATTCTGTAATTTATTTTTCCCCGGATAAATAGTACAGTAATTTTAAACAAAAAAATTAAATTGTTTTGTTTTATTTGTTTCTTTAATATGGTTATGTATTTCATACTGTTTGTGACAATTCTCAAGTCAATAGTCCAGTTACTTTGATGCATTTCAATGTCCCAGCAAATTGTCACACACAAGCTAATACGTTAAATAATTAAATTCTAACTTTGGAAAAAATTGCAAACAGTTATCATAATTATCGAGTACATCACTGAAAAGTAATTTAAACCCAAGCTAATCATCATAAATTATTAACACAGGTAAGGTGACTGCGTGCGTTCAGCCGTAACTAATCCCCTCATTACCGTACTCAAGGTGTCAGACTGTGTAAACAAAGGCTTCACTAGGGAAGTTAGAGGTGTGAACAAGGTCATAATTATCAAAATATACTACGATGGTCAAATTTTTGTATCAGATAAAACGAAATTCTGATATTTTCTTATCAGAATATCAGGTGAAATTATTAATAAATATATAAGAAATGGTTTTGTGCTCTGATATTATATTGAAATAGCCGAAATATTTGTTTAACCGCTATCCGATTAAGTGGAAGCCACTGTACTGAAACATTTTAGGATCCGTAATGTCCCGAGTATTGGCTGGACTATTTTTTGTAAATTCAACCCCCTTTTTTTCAGGTTACTTTCTTGGTGCCGAGGACCATATTTCTGATCCATTTCAATTGATTACTCTTTGTTACCAAATACGTCAAAGTTACTTTAATTTCAGAGTGTTATATATGTAAGTCCTACCTGTTGTAGAAATATACGAGGGTTGTCCCAAAATTTCGTAGACTGAGCTCATATCTTTTAAAGAAATTAATGTATCTTAATAAAATTTTCAGGGTGGATAAAGCGTGTTCAAGAAGCATATATTTCCAGATTTCCTGAAATATATTTACAAACTTGCATTGATCAAGTAATCCAAATTTATATTAGGCTAGCCTGCTTCAGGACCCCTGAGTACAGAATTGACTCAATAAGGTATACTGATAGTATTGATGAACGCAAGAATTTGTTTTGATCAATACTCAGCACAGGATCATATTTTATTCATGGTAAATTCTTGTTTTTTCATGGTGAGACACTAGTCAATTAATAATTTGAGTGAAGGAAAGGCTCTCAGCTGTTCTCATTTGTTAAAACCTAACCACATTTTTAACTTCTTCAGAACCACAATATGCCAATCTCAATCAAATTTTCTGCAAAGAATTCCCAGATAAAAGAAATTCAAGTAAGTTCAAAGAAAGGCAAGACGTCTTTCTAGTGAAAAAAATATAAAAAAGTTAAAATAAGGGTGTGGTACAGTCTAAATGACATCATTTAATTTTTTTTGCTAAATACCCACTTTTGCAGGATGTTTCTTGTTTTTTTTTTTAAATCAAAACCCACATGGGGCAGGGAGGAGAACAAAATGAAATATATAGAAATATCATAGAGCTGTTTTTAATGAGGATATCACTGTGAAAGTTATAAATTCACAAAAAGAAAATGGCTCAAATTTTAGCTCACCTGAGCCAAAGTCTCAAGTGAGCTTTTTTGAGCAAAATTTGTCTGTTGTCTGTCTTCCTCATCATTGTTGTCATCATTGTAAACTTTTCACATTTTCATCTTCTTCTCAAGAATCACTGGGGCAATTTCAACCAAACTTGCCACTAAGTATGCTTCTGGGGAATCAAATTTGTTCAAATGAAGGGCCACAACCCTTTCCAAGGGGAGATGATAATGAATTATTGAAAAATACATGACATCTTTTAAAAATCTTCATCTCAAGAACTTAAACTACTGGGCCAGGAAAGATGAAACTCATCCAAGGGTAGTGTAGATTCAAGTTTATTCAAATCATGACCATCAGTGGTAGAAATAGGGCCACAATGGGGCATCAAAGTTTAACATAGGAAAATTAAATTTAGAGAACATTTTTAAAATTTCTTCTCAAGGACCACTTGACAGGGAAAGATAAAACTCGTGTAGAAGCATCCTCAGGTAGTGTTGATTCAAATTTGTTCAAATCATGACCCCAAGTGGTAGGGTGGGGCCACAATGGGGAATCAAATTTTGAGATAGGAACACATAGGAAAAGACAGCAGAGTCATGATTGGTCAAAGTAATATGGAAGCATCCTCCAGTAGTGTAGATTCAAGTTTATTCAAATCATGACCCCCAGGGGCAAGGGTAGAGGCTGGTGATATGTTGTTTAGTTTTTTGTACAGTTTTTTTTATGAGCATTGTACATCATTTTGACACATTTTCCAAATATTTATGCCCCTGTGATCGAAATTCTGGGGTATATAGTTTTTGTAGTGTCAGTGACTGTCTGTCTTTCTTTCTATCTGTCTAGCTGTCTGGTTGTCTGCGAAAACTTTAGCCTTGCCCATAACTTTTGATTTAATGGAGCACTGACTTTCATATTTCACTTTCATATTGCTTGTGAGAAGACCTTTCTTTGGGTACCACCAAATTTGACCTTTTGACCTTGACTTGGAGTTTGCAACCTTTACACAAAAGTTCCACACATTTACTTGGCCATAACTTTAAAACGGTAATGGCAAGGGCTTCACTTATTTAATCCTTGTGACAAGACCTTTCACTGGATACCAACAACTTTGACCTTTTAACCTTGACCTTGGAGATTTAGATACTTTCAAAAAAAGTTTAACCTCAACCATAACTTTTGAACGGTTAGGGCTAGGGCTTTTGTGCTTCACATATGTAATTCTTTTGACAAGACCTTTCTTTAGAAACCAACAACTTTGAACCTTTAACCTTATCCTTGGAGTTTGATAAACCTGTCTAAAACATATCCTTGGGCACAATTTTTGAACAGGTGGTGCTAGGGCTTTCATATTTCACAACTGTATTTCTCTTCAGAAGACCTTACTTTGGGTACATGTACCAACATATTTACCGTAATGTCACGTGTATTGGCGACAATGGTGTAAAGGACGCAACTCAAAGTTGGGGTGAAAATCCTGAAAAAAGTGCAGGTCCTATGTAGAAAGCGCACCCCAAATACACAAATTGGATGTGACTTTACTTTTTCTAGTACAGTAACTGAAAATAAAATAATGAAAACTTATTAATCTTAAATGAAAGTAGCTCATCAGTTTTTAGCTCACCTGAGCCGAAGGCTCAAGTGAGCTTTTCTGATCACATTTTGTCCGTCGTCCGTCCGTCCGTCCGTCTGTCCGTCTGTCCGTCCGTTATGATGCGCAAAACTTTGCACAATGGAAACCACAGTCGGCCCCCTTAACTTTGTCTACAAACCTTACAGTCTACCTCGTAGAATTTGTTCATACGTAGAGAATGCTTTTGCATATCAAATCAAATGAATGATGTACCGGTAAAACCCCTGCGGGTGGTAAGGGTATATTGCTGCATAGGTAAGGGAAGTTGACAATAGGAAAGTTTAAGTCATCACGTTTATCATAAAGCTTGGTTGAAAGATTACCAATAATGTTTTAAATATCTTAAATATAACTCTTCCTTGTAACTTTGGTCTAGGAAGGGTTCATAGTTATTTAGGAAAGGGCCTGCTCCAAAAACTTTTATCATGGTCACTCAACTGGAAATGAAGGTCAGACTCGGTATCAAAAGCAAGCCTGGTAGTGTCCATCAGGGCATCATCCATGCAATCTGGGTTCAGGTAGGACTTTAAGTTACGTTGGAATGGACTTGCTTCTAAAACTTTAACTGGGAGACAGATCCCAAGGATATAGAAAAAGCTCTTTTGACTTTGTCGAGGTGAGATATATTGATGATGTAGTCAGGGTTTTGAAACACTCCCTCACAACACATGCTTGGTAGGTCATATAACACACTATATCATTTAACATATCGAACTTGGTATTGAAAGCCAGGCTCTTATATGGGAACACGTTTGCAAATAGTTTTAACACAATACAGTTTGAGGGATAAATCAATTTTTTAATCAATTAGTATACACTCCCTTGCCAAAACTTAGAGTACCGGGTAAGTAACTTCAGCATATAGAATTATTTTGACCCACACATGAAATGTATTGACAACAAAGTGTTATTAAAAGACTTAATGCTACATCATACCAATATTGAAATGTTCACCAGGAACAGCCCAAATATAATCAAGTTAAAAATGGCTTTCTTATTTATCAGTCCTCAAAATTATTTAACAAAATTCAAATTGCCTTTGAGTTCTTCCATCATGCATTATGTTTTCTTTTTACCAAAGTATCCAAATAACTTATTTACAAATCATGAAGTACTGTAGATTCCTAAATATACACAGGGAATTAATTATCGGGTAATTTCATGAGAAGCATCACTCACGAAATTAATTTCTCACTTTTATTTTTATGATGCTAAAATCAATGTAAAATCTCTTGATCAACCATCCACTTGAAAATTTTTGTCCTCGCGATTTGACTTTACAGAGCTATTTTGCAATAATAAGTACTCCAAAAAATAATTAGGGAATCTACAGTATTAAAAAATATTACATGTATATTTGTTTCCTGTAACCTGACCCACCCATTTAAATTACCCAAGGTGAATTTTTTTCTGCTATTAAAATCAATATTTGTTCAATCAACAGTTTCAAGTTAATTGTAGCTTTATTTAAGATATAAAAATATGTCCACATTATCAACATTTACCTTAAATATAAAGAGTAATCATTATTGTTACATCAAACATTTCCCCCACCACCAACCACCACCCCTGACCCTGGGGCCACAAATTTCAATTGGAAGACTCTATAACTATGCACTTAGTTAATCTGCTGAATATACAAGGGGACATACAATTCTTAAAGAAGTTATGGATTTTAATTAATGATCTGAACATTAGGGCCCCATCCTAACTCCACAACCCATTACATTAAGGCCATGAAATTCAGAATTTTGGTAAATGGCTCAATGCTTATTACAACCACTGCAACAAACAGTTTAACTGCTTGATGTAAAGAAGTAAAGAAGATTTTAAAAGATTGCTCTTATTTTGTTAAATATTCAACTTTAATGCTGCAAAATAATGAAATGCTACAAAATTCAGGGAATTTGTGACCTACTTTTTGATTGGCAAACTATGTCTGATTCTTCTGGATGCATCAAATAGCTGATAAGGTCTGGCCTGGGGGCCATAAAGGTTAGATGAGCTCACTTTTGACATCAGTCTCACTTTCACCAAAGGAAAAATATAGTGAAAATGTGAGACTGAGATCAAAAGTGAGCTCGTCTAACTGTAATGGCCCCCAGGCCAGGAGATCCTGGGCTTCACAGTTTCCAAGATAAAATTCAAAGTCCAACGAGCCTTGAATCACCCAGTTGAAAAATTGTAAAACACTTTCAACTCTATTCTAAGCCTCTTTAGTATCCTAAATTTCAGTATTTCAAAAGTAAATATATATTTCCATAAAATCCAAACAAGTACTTTACTGTGACCTACTTTTGTAATGAATACTCTGAGGTCTAAGGTGCATCAACCGACAAGTTTTGATTATCCTAGACTTTGGTTCGAAAAATATGCTTTTAAAAAATTTAACAAGAGACCCAAAGGCCTTAAAGGTCACCTGAGTATCATGTAACAACTTTTGAACAATTTCATTTGGTTCGTATTTTAAACCAGAGGCCATGAAATTCACAATTTTGGAAGAGGCACCATCATAGTTATACACCTAGCATGCTTACTCTAGTTTCTTGATACCCAGAGGTAGATCAGAGTAACAAAGAGAAAATGAACTTTCACTTTATAACCAGTTATGCACCCCACCCAAAAGCAACCACTGACACTGGGGCCACTTTTTTCAAAATTTTGGAAATTTTGTCTTAAATTTAATTTCATCATGAATGGTTGATTAATACCAAAGAGCAAATTTCAAAGCAATAATTTATTTTCAGACTTTTTATGTATCCCTCATACCCTTACCCAGGGGGGCATAAAATTAACCATTTTGCTAGATACACTTTTTTTCATCATAAATATATATACTTAAATCATTGGCATACTACTCTAAAGCAGTGAAAAAGATTTTCAAAGAATTAATGCATTTTCACTATATAATCATAATAGCCCCACCCCTTTACACCAAATGGCAAAACCCCTGACACAGGGGCCATGAAATTCACAAGTTTGTTTGAGACAATCTTGCTCATTATAACTATATACTAACTAAGTTATTTTATTTAATACTTAGGAGCAGGGAAGAAGATTTTCAAAGCATTAATGCATTTTCACTATATGATACCCAGGGCTAGACAAATAGCATTGCCCGACGCCCGGGACAACCACTTTTGGTTGGGGGCAAGTAATTTGATAACAGGTGCCTGCCCACGGACAGGTGCTTTTCCAATTAGCAAAAAAAAATCAAGTACGGTACTCAAATATCTTTTGTGCTATTGCTTTTAAAGTATCATGAATCACAGCAAAGCACCTGTTTTCAATACTGTTGACCACTGCATCAGCTGTACATAGGATGATACGTACATCAAATAGTCGGAACTACTCTAGAGTTACTGTAAACCAATTATTATACGCGTCATTTTTTATTCGCGACTGACCGCTAGAGAACTAATCCGCGACGATTTATTTCCGCGAACAAGTGGTCACATTTTTTATTTCAGCAAGTATCTTTTGTTTCAAATTGAAATTTTATATCCGCCCATAAACTACGTAAAATCCTAACGTGAGTATTGTTTACACATTATTCAAGACATTCTGTGCGTTGCGTCCATTTAAAATTTCATATCCGCCTATAAAGTTGGTAGAATGTTACCATGAGTATACTTCTTACGCATTATTCACGATGCTCGAATGAAAATCGGGGGAAAATCTAGGGGACAAAAGTTGATTTAAAACTCAATTTTAAAAGTGCCTCATACTAATTAGGTAATCGATGTTTTCTTAGATCTACATAGCCAAAGGACAATTATTGTAAATGATTTGGACTGAGCAGGATGGGTCATAATTAGACGTAATTAACCAGGCTATCTCTAACTCGACTGTGACAATAAATGAACGATAATAACACAAGCTGAAATAATTAATGACATTTAAAGAATTTTTAGACAAATAGTTTTAGATTTGCAATTCGTTTTTATATTTTTTCTGAATGTTTGTAATTAAATTTCAACTGTTTCTAGTACACTAAAGTTCTTCCGTGATTACTTATTGAACCGTCAGGATCGGTATTCAAAAAAGGGCAAATAACTCTAATCATACCACATGGGAACAACTGGTTCGCGACGATAAATATCCGCGAGCAGAGGTTGCTCGCGGAACTCGCGGATATTTATCGCACGCGTATAATACTTGGTTTACAGTAACCCATCAACGTGTTGTTAAAAAATGCAGATGTCGTAAAACATGGTGATATCGATGTTGTCAAAAACGGAATTTCGACATTTATTGTCAAATTGTGTATACAGATGCTAGTGGTATTAAAATGGTTGTTGATTGCTGTTCCCTGGCTATCACACAGCCATGATGTCGATCTCTTAATCGACATGCAATAGTGTTCTGTTCAGATTCGTGTTGTTTGTAGGTTTTATGAGATTGATTACTGTCCGATATCTTTACCTTAAATATTAATTAAATAAATACAACATTAATTTTAACAAAGGTGTATCTTATTGCAGAATTTTGAGAAAGAATATCCCTTAAAATAAAATATTTTCCTCTAAATTTATCTGTGTCAGAATTTCGTGATTTTAGATCTGGAATGGTCTTCGTGTAGTGTTTAGGTGTCTCACTCAAGAAATAATTTTATATCAATTCTTCATTATTGTGTAATTTAAGAAAAAGGTGGGACAAGCATATTTTTTGATAGAATAAGTAGTTTTACAATGGTAACCTGTCCGAGGGCAAGTACGGAAAAATTCTATTTGTCTACCCCTGTTACCTATGTTTGATTTCTAAGAACTTAGTTGCTGTGGTTACTAAAAATACAAAATTCTTTGGAATACATTAAAATTGCTACTCCTCATACAATTTTGATGTGATTTCAATATAACTTAGCACACAAGTATTCTTCACTTATCGATTTTTGATTTCGAAGAGCTGTGTTGCTGTTGTTGGCATATAACTTGGCATTCAAGTATTCTTCATTAAGCTACATAATTCCATATATTGTATTTTTTTAATTTGATGAATGATGTTGCCATGGTTACGAAAAACAGAAATTTCTGTGAAATACTTTCAAAATGCTACTCTTTGAACAGTTTTAGTCTGATTTCAGTATACCTTTGCACACAAGTAGCCTTCACTATGATACAGAATTCTATATACAGTTAATTTTCGATAAACCAATGCCTTTTGTAATTTAGAAATCATGGCAGTATAATGAATTTGGTGATGAATTTAATTAGGGCCCCGCAAGAATTTGCGGGTGCCCTATATTAATCACTCTGTCCGTCCGTCTGTCTGTCTAGCTGTCCGTCTGTCACTCTTCCGTCCACAATTAAGAAATTCTACTAAGAATGCCAATTTATTTATTTTGTTTTTTGATTACAGACCAGATTTGGGATTTCGGATGGTGAGTGAACAAGTATCCCATCATCCACCTATTAGTGCATTCTATGTAGAGTCTCCAAATTACAAATTCCATGGATCCATCCATCCCAAACTCAAGTTTTGGGGCAAATCTGTAGAAGTCAATCCTAAGGGCATTCTAACTCTGGAATTAAAAAGGTAGGTTTATTTACAGTATTTTGGATCACCTGATATGAAAGCTCACGTGAGCTTTTCTAGAAGATCACCCATTGTCTGTCGTCTTTCTGTCCATCTGTCCGTCCATCTGTAACCTTTTCACATTTTCATCTTCTTCTCAAGAACCACTGGGCCAATTTTAATGTAAATTGGGACAAAGCATCCTAGGGTGAAAGGGAGTTCAAATTAAAAAAAAATGAAGGGCCCATTCCCCTTACAATGGGAGATGATCAAGAAAAGAGGAAAATATGGTGGGCCATTAAAAAATCTTTTTTCTCAAGAACCACTGGGATAGGAAAGATTAAACTTATGTGAAAGCATCCTGGGGTAATGTAGATTCTAAATTATTCAAATCATGACCCCCGGGGATAGGTTGGGTAAAAAAAAAAAAAAAATCGAAGTTTTACATTGAAAAACATAAGAAAGATCCACTTGGCTACAAAAGCATATAAACTTATGTGGAGGCATCCTAGGGCAGTGTAGATTCTAATTGTTGCACTGTATACAAGGAAAATTTTGCTCCATTTATTTTCAACCCTTAATTTTGCACTCTTCATTATTGGACAAATTCAAAGAATACAGCCTAATTATGACTTGGCAAATTTAAAACGAACCAAAATTGATTGCACATGCAAAGGGGGAAAATGACATGGGGCAAAAACAACCCTGTATACAGTAATCATGACCCCCTGGGATAGGGCAAGGCCACAATAGGTAATCCAAGTTTTATGTGAAAAATTTAGAAAAATATTCAAGATCTTCTTCTCAAGAACCACTTGGCTACAAAAGCTGAAACTTATGTGCAAGCATCCTGGGGGTAATGTCGATTTTTATTGTTCTAATCATGACCCGGGGGGGGGGGGGGGGGGGGGGGG
>PRKT01000311.1:472975-486517 GCA_003671525.1 Saccostrea glomerata
TAATTCTTGGCCATATTATCGAGTATAATCTGGTTTGGGTCAGTTTACGCTTTATAATCCGCGAAGCGGATTATAAAAAAGCGTAAACTGACCCAAACCAGATTATACTCGATAATATGGCCAAGAATTAAAGTCATTCCTTATAATTTAATTTTAAAATAATTAAACAACTTTTGATGTAAAATTGTGTTGCTTTTTATAAGTTCAAATTTACCGCGCAATAATACAACCGTAGTAACGGAAGTGATTTGAAGCGAGGGGAGGTAATGACTGATACATAGATCCAGCAGCCATGATGTTTGTTTACATGAGGTAAGAACGAGTAATTGATTAAAGTTGAAGGTACATTTATTAAATCTGGAATTTTTCATGAATTCCGAGGACTGGAAATGAGGGGATTGCATGGATATGATGATTAAGCTGGTCATCAAGGGGGTGTGTCCCCATACCAAACCAGATTATACAAAATGTTATGCGTTCCTTTTTGGAAATCAATCAATGAGAGGCGAGAATACAAATAAAATTAAATTATTACCGTAAATCTGGAAATTTTTGCTGTAGATTAATTTTTAGCAAATTTGCGAGTTGATTGCATTCGCAAAAATATTTTTCTTAAAAATAAATTACCAATAAGAAAATGTATACAAAGCAGCGGTCATTCGCAAAATTTTGAAACGTAAAAATTAATTAACAGCATTTTGACCCGAATTCGCAAAATAAAATCGACATAAAAATTTCCAGATCTACGGTAATGTGATCCAATTAAAACCCAACTTGGACAAGCGCAACATTCCGGAATTAACATCCACTAGAGGGCTCTTTTATAATTACCTCAAATAAAAATAAAAACCTCAAATAAAACTACAGCGCTGTTTTCAATGAAAATTTTTGCAAGTAAAGTACCACACTGATAACAAAATATCGGTTAGGTGTAAAATTAATAAGATTTGAGTTAATTAGATAAAGTAAGAGGGGTCCAAGAAAGGGGCCATGGCACTATGCTTAAGTGGAAACATTCTTTGTCTGTCTTCGTTGTTGTTGTAAACTTTTCATATTTTCATCTTCTTCTCAAGAACCACTGGACTAGACTTGCCCCAATGTTTCCTTGGGTGAAGGGGATTTAAGATAGTTCAAATGAAGGGCCACATCCTCTTCAAAGGGGAGATAATTTTGAATTAGTGAAAAATTAATGGCATATTTTAAAAAAGATCTTCTCAAGAACTATGATGAAACTCATGTGGAGGCATCTTCTGGTAGTGTAGATTCAAGTTTGTTCAAATCATGACCCCCAGGGGGTAGGGTGGGGCCACAGTGGGGTATCAAAGTTTAACATAGGAATGCATAGGATTTTTTTTAAAAAAATTTCTTTTTAAGAACTACTGGGCCAGGAAAGATGAAACTCAAGTAGAAGCATCCTCTGGAAGTGTAAATTTAAGTTTGTGTTCAAATCTTGGCCTCCGGGGTAGGGAGAGGCCAGTGGCTGATCAAAGGTATACCTAGGAATATACAGGAAAAATCTTAAAAAATCTTCTTCTCCAGAACCACTGGGCCAGGAAAGATGAAACTCATGTGGAAACATTCTCAGGTAGTGTAGATTCAAGTTTGTCTAAATCATGACCCCTTGGGGTAGGGCGGGGCCACAATGGCTGATCGAAGTTTTACCTATGAATATAGGAAAAATCTGTAACATTTTATTCTCCAGAACCACTGGGCCAGGAAAGGTTAAACTCATGTGGAATCATCCTCAGAAAGTGTAAATTCAATTTTTTTTCAAATCATGACCCCCGAGGGTAGGGCGGGGCCACGGTGGCTGATCAAAGTTTTACATAGGTATATATAGGAATTTTTTATTTTAAATCCTCTTCTCCAGAACCATTGAACCAGGTAAGAAGAAACTCGTGTGGGAGCATCTTCATGTAGCATAGATTCAAGTTTATTCAAATCATGATCCCTTAGGATAGGGCCGGGCCACAATGGCTGATCAAAGTTTTACATTGGAAAAATCTTTTTAAAATCTTCTCCTCAAGATCAGCAAAGGTATGATTGGTGATATTAAATATGGAAACATCCTCAGTTAGAGTTACTGTTAACCAACCTTTATTCGCATGCAAGAAATTTTTGCGAGGTTTGCGAGAGCCTTATTATCGCGAATATTTCTTGCCGCAAAAGGGTCCTCAATGTCTCTGTGCCTGTTAACAACAGATCTAATGTAGGCTTGATTGTGAAAATTAATCGTTGCAAACTAGTTATTCCCGGTAAATTGCGAAAAAAAAGTCATCATGAATAAAAGTTGCTTTACAGTATTTAGTGCCATGTTCGGCTTATGCCCTTAAGTGATCAGTCTGTCCGTCCGGCTGTCTAGCTGTCCGTCTGAGATTTCTTGTCCAGATCATATCTTCTCTAACCTTGGCCCAATCTGGTTCATACCCCACCCACAGAGTGCCTTTGGGTTACCAGTGTGCAGTGACCTTGAACCATGTTTCTAGGTTAAAGGTCAAGGTCAAAGCAGAATTATATGAAAAATCCTTGTTCAGAGCATATCTTCTCTCCCCTTTGTCCAATGTGACTCATACTTCATTCACAGAGTGCCTTTGGGTAAGGGTGTGTATTGATCTTGAGCAAAGTTTCAAGGTCAAGGGTCAAGGTCAAAATATCCTTTCTGATTAAATTCTTGTCTGGAGCATATTTTCTTTTTCTTTGGCTTAATCTGGTTCATACTTCACCCACAGAGTGCCTTTGGGTAAAGGGTGTGCAGTGACCTTGAATCATGTTTCTAGGTCAAAGGTTAAAGTCATAGCAGAATTATATGAAAAATCCTTGTGCTGAGCATATCTCTGCCCTTAGTCCAACTAGGCTCATACCTCACTCATACCTGTCCACCAAAATTGATGCTGTGGGGGGTCATGACTCAACATTCAGGATTGAAATGTTGGGTCATAGCGCGCGATGACATTTTGGAGTAATATGGTCCTGAATTTGTAGGCATCAATGCAAACACATGAATGATATGTTATATTTTATTATTTATTTATTCATACCTGTCAACATGGCCAAAATTTTTCGGGGGAGAAAATGCGCGACGACCTTTTGCAAATACAAAAAGTCGTGCATTTCACTGTTTTATAGAACAAAAATAAACAACTTACAAGATAAAACTTTATTATTAATATTAACATTATCATTAATTCATAGAATTTACTGTTTATTCGTACATTGTTTAGAAACTTGTACAATATGATTTAATTTTGAAATTATAAAAATTTATGTTCACTATTTATTCTGCCTGTCCATAAGAGCACCATTTATATAATATTCATGGCAAATGTTGTGGTTTAACTTGGCAATTAGAAAAATTAATGAAGTACTGCAGACAGTATGAGTTTCCAGCTTTGAATAGATGTATGAATGGATATTTCTCTCTAAGTCTAAGGAACATGAGTTGTGTTCTGGATTTAAAGATCTGAAATTGAAATAATTGTCAAAACTTCATGCTTATATTCTTAAAATAATGTGTTATCTAGTATGAATGAAATACATGGACACTGTATTTTTTTTCCTTTTAATCTCATAACATATATCAGAATTTTTAAATATAATGCTTTAGTGCTAATTTTATATTTTAATTTAGAAATGCATTACCCTGTTTAGCTTTCTAAATTTAAAGAAGTTTTCTAAAGACACTGTCTTGTTGCTCTGTAGTTTCAGGGGCTGTTATATGCTAATGTTGATGCAGGATTTACTTAAGACATTGATCTCAAAATTTTTGGGGAAATCTTCAGACTCTTCATTTATACACTTGTATTTTACAATATATTACATATAGTACTTTGATATTTTGTTAATAAAAGATAACTTAAGGTCATACGCTAACGCAACGTAGTTTGAACTTTATTGGGTTCTTCCCTGGAGTTGAAGAGTTCCACTAAATGAAGGACCTGTGTGCAATACATTTAATGTCTATATATGGTTTTGTACACCTCTTCCAAAACAAATTTTGATGAAAAAAAATCTGGAATTTATGTTCTGTAATTTTTGTACATTTTTCTTTAAATAATGCAAAAAGTTTCATAATTTGATATCTTTTCAAAACCCCTGGTAACACATGTTGATTTTTTGTCTATGAACATGTAATGGTATTATAAGTTTGAATTTAGAATATCTTGAAAAGTTATCAGTAGGTAAAGTACCTTGCGTATGTCCTTAATTTGAAATTATAACATCAGGTGTTAACAAGCATAGGTACATGTACAAGTGAAAATGACAGCGTGTCCGTTCAGCACCAGTGTGTTTATCGCGGTACACGTAAATAATTAGATACATTGTAACGTTTCATTATTGACATTGATAGTGTTTTAAAGTACAGTGAAACTTCTCCAAACCGGCCCCCCTGGAAACCGGTTCTCCCTGAACATCGGCCAAATTTATAAGTCCCGGCAAAATTCTTAACATTTCTTTACACATAAACTCTCATAAAACCGGCCACCCCTGAAAACCGGACACAGGCCACTTTTCCAAGAACAAAAGTTAAGAAACATAGGAAATTTCCCCTCATCATACCGGCCACTTTTTGATTGCAGGAAATTTAACAGTCATTGGCCGGAGGGGTTATAATGACTGGCCGGAGGTGTGAAAAACAGCCTACCCACGAGAAGTCAGAGGTGTGAAAAACTGAATATGGCCTCAATAGGTTTTCTATTGTTTAGCCGCCCTGAAGGGGTAGTCGGCATCGTGCCAGACTACGTATATGGCCGGTCTTGAAGCTGTGTACATATTATTAACATCAATTAAACTTGAATTAATAAAATATCAAGCAACTAATAAATTTAGATCACAGAATGAATCAACAAATTATGGCACGCCATATTGCATCATCTTTTTAAATATACATAAGCGGCCTTAAAATTGGACACTGTTAAAAAATGCTAAAGAAAAAAAAAATAGAATAAAATGTTTATCAAAACATGAATTTCATAATTAGAATAACAGAAGTTTTGCTCAGAAATGTTTTAATTATTTACTTTTAACTGAAGTACAAACGATTTTTTTATATGACGTAAGAGATACACAGATACACATGCAGTATACTGTATAGAGTTCATGCAGTTAAGGTAAATGGTCTGGTTTATTTCTTCGCATATGGTTAATAAAGTAACTTTTCATGTTTTTTTTCTGTTCTTATTTTTTAATTTCTCTTCATAAAAATCAACATGTATGTAGAATTTATCCTCACTAATAATAATTTTCATTATTTCAGACCTAAGAATACATTGCGTGTCTGCCGATAATAAATAACATAAAGACACCAATTTTATATTTTTCCTTGCATCAGTCACATAGTTCTGCATTTCTTCAGTATGTTAGATTCTCGGGAAACCGGCCACCCCTCTAGTCCGGCCATTTTATTCAGTCCGGCAGCTGGCCGGTTTAGAGAAGTTTTACTGTAATAAATTCATTAATAAATTGCATAAACTTTATGCATTTGATATCTTAATCAACCTATATATATAAAGCCAAGTCCAGGAACGTAGCAACCCGGGGGATGTTAAATGTTAAAATAAAAATAGTACTGGTCACACAATTTATTGCGCCCATTGGACCTTCTTAGCAATTTTAATGCATTTTGAGTTTTTCACGGATTTTGATACTTAAAGATACTTTAACAAGTTCATAATGACATCATATTTTTCAACAGCGTCAAACGTTTTACGTAAAATGATTTTCTTTTGTAATTTTACTACGGTAATTAATAGTTATATAATATTTAATATTTGCCCATGCGCATTATTTTTTTTTTTTATCTCATTGTCTCTTTTAATTATTTAAAATAGTACTGGTCACACAATTTATTGCGCCCATTGGACCTTCTTAGCAATTTTAATGCATTTTGAGTTTTTCACGGATTTTGATACTTAAAGATACTTTAACAAGTTCATAATGACGTCATGTTTTTCAACAGCGTCAAACGTTTTACGTAAAAAATTTTTCTTTTGTAATTTTACTACGGTAATTAATAGTTACATAATATTTAATATTTGCCCATGCGCATTATTTTTTTTTTATCTCATTGTCTCTTTTAATTATTAATAATTATTTAATAGTTACATGTATATATATTATGGATTCAGCAGTGGTGTTTAGTATTATGAGCGAGTGTTTGCTTAACATATCACTTTTTTATGACATCAGGGGGAAACCTGAATAGCTAGCGGGCGACATCCATTCATTCATACATGTTAACTCTACCGATCTCCAGCCTACCGATTTAATTCAGAAATCTACCGCTTTTCTAGAAAAGTTGCGTCTAAAGTACTTTTGGTTCGCTTGGGTATCGATTTTTGAAGCCACTCTCATAAAATCTCGTTAAATATCGCGTGATTTGACTCGGAATCATACAAACGCTTTTTTAGTCCCGATGTATACATAGATTTCAAGCACAAATTTGACAACGACAACAGCACAAGATTATCAGTGATTACATTGGTTACGATAAATTTAGTCAACATCACTGCCATGAACAAGGAGATACAGCTTTTAAGAATTAGATGAAAAGTTTGACATCGTCTATAAAAGCACAGGAGCTCACAATTTTATCAATAAATTCAATAGAAATCAGTCGATTGACCAAGTCATGTGGCACATCTCTACTTTCGTTTTCGATCATCGCGGGAAATCTGATTTATATAACGAAAGATAGAACTTGTTTTAGATATAGTGTAAACCATGTCCTCATTTGTTGTTTAAACCATGTCATCATTTGTTTTGTTTAACAACTGAATGAACATTCAGAATTATTGCTTCTAGGCTATATCAGCAAAAAATCACTCTTCAAAATGCTAAGTTAAACAACCAATCCAAGCAAAATGATGAGCATGAAAAATAGTTGAATTTGTACAATTTATGTCAAACTTAAGGTGTTTCTGTCTTCTTCTTTGCAGTTGTTATTTAAGATTAATTTTGTAGGTTTCATTTAAGGCTACATAGATGTATATTACATGAAATATATTGATAATCCAAGCGTAAAACAACGCGCACGCAATGCTACCGCTTTTGAGGTCTGAATCTCCCTATTTTTCATCACAATAGGTTAACATGTATGATTCAGTCTTTTTGGAAACAATTATTTTCTCAAACAAAATATTTACTAGTAATTAGGGATGTCAAATCGGTCAATTTTTATTACTCGGTTACTCGGACATTTTTCCGATCGAGTACCCGGGTACTCGGTAAAGTGTAAATGAATAGGAACAAGTTAATTGATAACTGTAAAACATGGTAAACTCTTGTAGAAATAAAACCGATGGGAGGTTACCTGCAAATGCGTTATGATAATTATGACCACTTTGTACGCGACGAAATTCTTTTTAAGTTCAATTTATTTATCAGATAAATACGAGAAATAAAATCATAAATTGTTCACAGTGTTTTTGTTTCAAAATAATCAGTTCTGTTCCGTAATTGTATATGTAAGTCTTTGATGCCTTTGACGTCCAAGTGATAAGTTGTCAGAGCTACATGTACGGTATAAACTTGATCAAGTAATCCTATAACAGAGAGGATTTATACGATCTTCGTACACTTTTTGATCCGAGATTTCATAGAATTACGATACAGTATGTTTTAGTTTGGAGCAACGATGGACATAACATTTTTAAAGCATTTGCTTTCAACCATTTGCATTAATTGGCATGTAATCAAACGCATATCAACAATCGCACGTGCAATATCGTCTGTCTCTTTCCCCGAGAATTTACGGCTTCTTGGAGAATTGACAAAATTATTTAATTTATTTAAATACAATGGACCTTAAACGATGTTCAATGAAAACAAATAATTAAAGCAAACTAAACATAAGGGTAGAAGACAGTCGAAGGTGAGAAAAGCCATCAGGCGTAGAGAACACTGCTTTTAATGTTTATTCCTCATATGTAAGACAGTATTCAGGTGTTCCATACACATTCTCCAACAAAGAACACCTCTAAAGAGGGTACCACGTGATATTTTACGCACGGACTTATGAAGATATTCTTTTTCTCAAAGTAATCATCCTCATGTTTTAGCAAAATGTTATCACGATCATCAATATTGGCTTTGCAAAGTTTTTAGAAGAAATAATAAATGGATTTATTTTCAATAATCTATACAGCGTGTTTATTGACAATCACTAGACATGGTTGAAGTTTCATATTTCCCTGTCATCTTTCTGCTTTTCAACATTTTCAACTATTTTCGATGCTTGTGTATTTTTGAGCAATACCTATACTTCGTTAAACGAATACTTCCGAGAGCAGCATATTACTAAGAATGATTTTTAAAAAGCATAATCTACATATTATTGAAATATTATTGGACCTCTCTCTCACTCTTGGGCGTGCTCTCTGGAACATGCTGACTACCTTTTATTATTCAGACTAAATGAAAAAATATCAATGTCTGAGCAAAATATAACCATAAAAATATTGAGCAAACATATACATCTGACCTGTAGACATTTACAAGTTAATCGCTCGCGATCTACCTGATGCACGATAATGATAAATGTAACACACAGAATATATATTGAAGCCTATGTACTAACTTTAAATAGAAATAATGTTATTTATTTAAATTTTTCAAAAATTGATATTTTTTGAACATCTAGAGTTATTGATCTACAATCACTATGAGTAAGAAAAATATTGAAGTTCCCTAAAAACTTTGACGTCATTTTCTGTACATTGTGACGTCACGAGAAAATATTGACGACTTGTCAAATGTTGAGAAAAAAAAAAACAAAGCAAATAGACCTTATGGTTATAACCTGGCCACTTTGGAGGGCTTCTGTTAAACAGTGGTCCACAATAGACATGCAGATGTGGAAAGCAAAGACTAACGTGAAAAAATTTCTTCATTTTTTTTATGTTTTTAATTGAACTGAGAACTAGGCTATATTAGAATCTATTTAGCCTACCCTATTTACCACGCATAAATAATGCATTTATGCTAATAAAGGATTTATGGTTGTGTTTACATAATTTACAGTAACCTTTCTTATGAAAGATTTAATCCTTGCCGTGCGAGGTTTTATTAACTTGGAATTATATAAAGGTAAATTTGCTTTCTGCATGCGCAGCTGAGCAAACGACATTATATAAATATTGCATGTAGTTGAGTGTATGACGTAATTAAAATGAGTCATGTGACCATACATCCTTCGTCCCCTTAAGTCCACTCAGCCTCAAACAAATTAACTGGATATGGAACATTTGTGATTTTCCTTCCATATTATGATAGAGGATATGCAACAATTTTCATAGAGGATACATTTCTAAAAGATTTTTAAATTGTATTATTTTTCAGGGAGTAGTACTTTTTGTCCCCTTTAATCTCAAACACCTTCAAAATAAACCCATTTTAGCTATGTAACATTTTCATGTTCATTGCTAAAAGCGGGGCCCTTTGAGATGGCCACATCTCAATGATATCTAGTTCAAGTTTGTTCATATCATGATCCCTGGGGTTAAAGTGGGGCCATGATGGGAAATCAAATCTTTGCATAGAAATATATAGGAAAAATCTTTAAAACTATTCTTCTCAAGTATTGCGAAACTATACATGTATGCTTTATTGATATAGTGACATTCTCAAATAAAAAAAAAAATTCAAATCCCCCCTCCCCCAACAAGTGAACTTTTCAATACTGAGCTTTGTCTTTTTTATACGCCCGTCTTAAGACGGGACGTATTATGTTATAGGCTTCGTGTCCGTCTGTCCGTCCAGCTGTCCGTCTGTCTGTTAGCTTTTTCGTTTCCGGCTCATAACTTTGATACTACTAGGCCTAGGAATATCAAACTTTGTCATCTGATGCATCTTGGGTAGAAGGTGTGTCGCGCACAAAAAGTAGGTCGCTCTGACCTTTAATTAAGAAGTTATAGCCAAATATGGAAAAATCCTTTCCGGCCCATAACAAGAAAACCATAAGACTTACAGTCATCAAACTTGGCCAGTTTATGCATCTTAGGTAGAAGGTGTGTCGCGACCTATTTCAAGGTCACTGTGACCTTTAATTTAAGTGAAATTTAAAAAAAAAATGTGTCTTTTTACTATTCATTTACACATCCCAAATAATGTAAGAGTATTGCACTGTCCTTATTAAAAATGTGTTAAATCAATAAAATACTTATTTTTTTAAAGCATATACTTGACAGTAATCTATAACAAATATAATGTATGTTAGAGAAATCCTACCTCTCCCTTGAGTGTAATTATCAAGCACTGGTCAAGAAGAATTTTGATAACAGAAAATTGCATGTCAAATTAGAGAGAAATTAATGGGTTTTGAGTGCAAGGAGACAGAGCATTGGTGTTATCTGTATCCCTTGAGTATTGGGCAAATGGGTAAGCCTGTTTGATTAAAAATAGGCTATAGCTCTTGTTGACTAGCTTAAGTTTTAAAATGAATTTGATGAAAAGTAATTAAAACTAATTTGATATTGCATTATAGACTAATCTGATATTATGTAATATTATTTATTTAAAAACTAATTTTATGGGGTGGGGTGGAATCAGCATGTCCATATGAATTACATATTAAAACCTGTTGGAAATTAAATCTCAACAAAAAAAAAATCTTTGAGTATTTTATATGTTTAAAAAAAAAATTATAATAGATAGTGCAGACCCATTCATCTCTTGGTAGTAATGAGTAGACAAGCATCCAGTTAAAGATTAATTAATGAGTTCAATGTAGGAAGGCTAGCTGTCTCTTATCTGTACCCTTTGGGGATTAGGCAGAAGAACTGCTGGTCAGTTTATAACATATGTCATTTGATGGTCAGCCTTTTCTTTTCAAAATTAATTTGGTATAGATTAAATTGTTAAGACTAAATTGATGATGGGCATTTGACAAGGTCTAACACAACCAGCACAGAAATCTATCAGTGATGTAATATTTATTATAATCGATGCCTACATCACAGGGGATGGATAAATATTTTAAGGAATGGAAAAATCATCGAAATTTTAGAATCACAGGCAAGGTTGATGTGATTTCTTGCACCTAAACTGTTCAAGAAAATTGTAATTTTTTTGACGGGCGTATCATGCTGTGGCGCGGCACTTTATTAACTAGCCCATGTGCTCATGCAGGTGAGTGATGTGGCCCGTGGACCTCTTGTTCTTATTTTTTACTGTACTGAATCTAGCTTAAACCAGCTTTAGTGATATGAAATAATAGTGGCTGTTGAAGTTCAGAAGCTTAAAAATGACAAAGCCGCAGGGTATGATAGAATTATTAATGCACATATTTATACTTACCCCACCTCTGTCGATTTTTCCCTGAAATCCTGACTTACGATTGGTTGAAGTCTGTCACGTGAAGGTGGTGGATTACTTATACCCGGTCAGTTGTAAATCTATACCCGGTCAGTTGTGAATCTATACCTGGTCGATTTCTTACGTCACAAACACAAACGTGACGTCATAATAGGCATAGTATAAGCGTGATGAAGTTTTTAGCAGAGAAAACCATTTATAAACTACAGACAAAATTTAAATGTTTCATCGGTGGGGTAAATTCGTTACACAGTCTTTTAGCGACAGGGTATGGGATGATACCTGATTAGTAAATTTCATACCTGACTCGGCTCCGCCTCACCAGGTATGAAATTTACTAACCAGGTATCATCCCATACCCTGTCACTAAAAGACTATGTAACTAATAATTCTCAACTTTTTTACCTTTGTATAAGAAGTCCTTAATATAGAATTTGATAGTGGGTTTGTTCAAGATGAGTGGTTAATCGGTATTGTTTGTCCAGTTGATAAGAATAAGAGCGATTCAACCCAGCATAAAAATTACCGTCCTAGGCAAACCGGAGAGACTACCATGATGCACATTAATTTAATAAATGACGATCTTAACTTAAATTTTTAAATATCAATCCTGTTTTAAAAAGTATGCATGCATGTCAAACATCTGTAGTATTCCAAATGACTTTTCGAAACTCCTCAGATGGCTCGTACATTGCACATAGAGAACATAACAGCATTTAGTCATTATTTTAACCTAATAATTTACAACGTTTTATACTTTTATTCATATTGGGAATTTTTAGGTATAATTTTTGGGGAACACACACTTTTCAGCATTGGGAATTGGAAATTTCGGCCACAGAGAGACCCTTAAAAATCCCTGAAAATGCTTGAAATAAAAAAATAAATATGAGTTATGACAATGTTTTCTTGATATTTCATTGTTAAAGGAATATATAGAGCTTTGAACTGTAGGGCCCTTATCGTATAATTTATTGAACCAGCTTTGATACTTTAAATTGGAGTTTAAAATATAACTGCAAAATATTGAACCCTCCTTTAAATATAGAACCCTGGATTCATAATATTATGACCATAATATTTTTATCCCCCTGAAGACATTCCCATTAAAGATCAGAGGTTCTAGATCATGACCTCTGGTTTTGAAGGGGGCATAAGGGTGGTATAAATTTTTACATAGGAATATATTGGAAAAAATATCTAATATTCTTCTTCTCAAAAACACCAAAGCCATGTTCAGTCATAGTGATTGAAAAGTTTTTTTCATATAAAGTTGATTCATGTTCAAATCATGATCCCCGAGGGTCAAAGTTTTACATGAGAATATATAGGAAAAAATCTTCTTCACAAGAACAGCAAAGCCATGAGTAGAAATTTTAAAATGGAAACATCATCAGGTAGTGTAGATTCAAGTTTGTTAAAATAATGAACCCTTGGTTAATTGAAGGTTCCACAAGTAGAAATTTTTGAAAAACAAGAACAACAGAGCCATTTGTAATCTTGATATGGAAGCATCCTCAGATAGTTAAAATTTGAGTAGCCCCCGAGAAGGCCAAAGATGTATTGTGTAAAGAAATGGACGATAAAATTGTTTTTGTTTTTCCTTATGTTTTGATTATGTCAATAAATGTGGAAATTTCAATTGCTCTTATTATATGTATAAAAAGGAAATAAATATACAAATATTATTATATCAGTTCTGTGTTTATAATATGATTTCACTACAAAGTACAATGTTTCCGTTCACGCATATTTCTGCGAATTTTATGCATAAAAATTACTTTTTACCAACAAAAACATCACCTAAAGGGTCATCATGATGCAGAAAAAAAAATTAAAACAAATTTTAAAAATCCAGTTCAATATTGATGCCTTCATAGAAGATATTTTACATGTTTAATTTACATTCTGGAAAACTTTCTAGGAATTAATCATTGCTTTTAGTTTAATTTCAAAGTGGCAGTGCATGACTGAAATCGGCATTTCCACGTCAACAATCTTTTTTTGAATTCTTTTGTATGATCTATGTAATTCTTAACAAAACCAAAAGTGCAGATAAAAATGGCGCTTCAGCATGTTCAGTCTTACATCGGCATATTCATATCAACTTGGCTAATTATGGTAACAAGAGGCCCAGGGGCCACAGCGCTCACCTGAGCACATCAGCTAGGGAAAAACACATCAAATCAGACCTGAAAGTTAACTTAAGTTGGGGGGGGGGGGGGGGGGGGT